>CAMOHE010043047.1:27412-38350 GCA_946598075.1 Artocarpus hirsutus
TTTTTGCTCCAATGCATCAATGCCATTTTAAATGCTATAAAACTATGTAATTATTTTTTCACTACGATAATCAATGAATGTTGTTTTTACACGACGTTTCATTTCTACCCAACGTTTACAAGGGCTGATAGTCATTGTAGAGTAAAGTGCAGTGAAGAAGACGATGAATTTGCCGCAAAGTTTAACATATAGCAAATTTTGTGCTTCAAATAGCACTGCATTGGAGTTTTTTTTTCACTCTCAAATATCAAATTTGGTATTGGCGCATCATTTTGCCACTGCATTGAAGATGCTCTTATCTCCCACAAAGTTGACACAGGATAAAACTAGCGTAATATCCTCATCAACATACGATTCTATAACATAACAAAAATCTATTTGTTTCACCAAAGAAAGAGAAAGTTTGCTACTTTCCTGGCCAATTTTTGGCATAGTATCGACCCATGAAATGAAGAACTTTCTATTTAGATAGTGAGAAAAATTTAGACCCAAAAAAAACATGCTTTGTTTGTCTGACCACTAATGTATATAATTTCAACATTTTCATGGATTACCTATCCATAACGAGACGGACAATGTACTCCTTGGGCATGTTAGGTAGTTGCCTGCCAAAAATATTCTTCAATCCTATCAACCTGAGAAAAACAGAAACAAAAAGCATGCATTAAACACTGTGATATGCATTTAGCTATCTTTCATGGGTCATTGAAGAAAAGAAAACTGAAAACAAATGAGAACTAGCAGAAAATGCAATGACCAAGAATACAGAAAGAGAAAGAAGTACCAAACCATATGCTCATCAACACCATCATTCGAAACGCAAACAAACTTGAGTTTTCCCGCTTCCTCCTATAATTTATCAGGAAAAAGGGGCACATAATATCATGTCAAATTGTCAATTTGGATGAACTACGAAAAGAGAAAGGAGAGAAATTTGATAAGCTTACCTCTCTCTTTAAACTCTCTTCCCTAGCACTATACGCCCCACTGGTCTGCAAATTCTCAGTGAATATCTTGGTCGGGTCCTCCTTCACCACAATTCCCTGAACCACGCTAGCGTTAGCGGCCGAGCCACCGGGTCCGGTTCCACCGCCACCGGTGCCGTCCTTTCCGACCTCGGAATTCTCGATCTTGACCGTCGGATTCTCCGTCTTCAGCTTCGTAGTGCGCGCCGAGGCCGCCGGCGCCGATCCGCCGCTGTTATCTAGCCGCGCGGCGGTGAAGTTGCGCATGGACTCATTGTCGAAGTCGTCGTCGTCATCGACGGCGGCGTCCTCGGAGTCATCGTCGGAGTCGGAATCGGCGCCACCGCCGCGGGCGGAGATGCTCTCGAGGTCGTCGTTGGAGGTGAGGGCGCCGTCGCGGGCGTCGGCGGAGAAGGAGGGAGGGAAGGGCGGCGCGTGGTCGTCAGACGCCAGCTTGCGCTTGTGGATGGAGGAGGTGGCCGAGGCGGAGGCGGAGTGAGAAGGGGAGGGGGACTGGGAGGTCCGGGAACGGTTGGCGGCGGTGAGGTGGGAGGAGTGGCCGTCCATTAGAGTTGAAACGGTGACAGAAGATCGTCGTTTTGTGGCGATGGTATGAGGAAGAGCATGAGTTGGGGAGTTAGGGTTTTGCAGGGAGAAACTGAAGAAGGATTCTCGCTCGGAGCACCTCCGGGAGGGATGGAGGACCACAACACGGGCCTATTGCCGGTTTGGGCCTTTTGGGTTTGGGCCGACTTTGTTTTCAACGTAGCGACATCAAAATGTAAACGACGTAACGAAGGCATAGCAATTTGAAAAAAAAAAAAAAATCCTAAACAACACAATTAATACGCATAAAACATAAACGACAAAAAATGAAAATGACGACTAATGTTTAAGGACAATAAGCATCAAACGACATAAAAATCAACAAATGACATAAGATATACGAGCGTACATACTAATAATGAAAACGACAATAAATTTAGATGTAAGTGTGTACATAATAATAAAAGTAATACGGTGTTTGAGAACAAAGTTGAAACTATATTTTGTTGTTTTAACCAATTTTTTCTAAATGCGGCATAAATGATAAAACGACACTACACAGTTGAACTCCAAATCAATCATTCTCGTGGGGGCTATTGTTTCACTTGTACGAGAACTAAAAATTCTTTTTCGTTTGGTAGAGTTTTCAAAATATATGAAAATAGTTTTGGTTTGAAAAATGAAAACTTTTAAGAAATTGCGCTGAAAGTATTTTTGAAATTTTTGCCTTAAAAAACATGCAAAAACATTTCTAAAAACTCTCAAAACAATATCAAACATAATTGTGTTAAGAGTGTTTTTAAAATTTTAAAGTGAGGCATTCCTCTAGTTCACTACTAAAGTTTTGAAAGAAAATGTTTCTTGGACTGCAGGAAGAAGGACCCCTCAGACTCTTTAAGTGATGAAGTTTATCCTTTTCTAATTTGCTTCACAAAACAGCAAGTTTCATTATTTTTTAAAAATTTTTAATTCAGTTTAGAAGATGATTAATGGGTTTGTTTATTTAAATTGAAAAAAATGATTCCCTTGGAACCAAATACTGGATGATAGCTGAACGACCAATCCATATCAAGGTTCATTGTGGTTGTATCATCCGCGAGGAATTTTAAATGAAAGTAATATCGTACAATTTGAGTATTGATTTTTATTGGCAAATTAAGAAAGAAAAGGCTATGAACTGAATTGGATTTGAAACAATTAATGTATCATAAACATACAATCAATTTTTTTTTGTTTGATAAACATACAATTAATTTGCTAATTCTACATTAGTAGTACCACAGTAAACGCTTATCACAGTCTGATCCTTCACCTTTCTTTTCATCTCTCTGCAGTGTTAAAAAGGCCATCAAGATCCAAAAGAATAGGCTGGCGGGCTTTGTGTCCCATTAAAAAAAAGAAGAGCTCGCCCAGTTTGAACAATGAAGAAGGGAGATGTGCATTAATCAAAGACTTAAATGCCATATCACTTCCTTCTCTCTTTTAGTCTGATCTAGGCCGATTGGGGCCGCTTTTTGAATTATTGTACAAGGGTAATAGCCATCGCGACCCGTGTTTTCTTTTCCCACAACACCGCAAATAAAGCACAAATAATGATACCCCTACACCAAGAGGAATGGCCCATCTGTCCCAAAAAATAAAACATGAGCAACGATACACATCGCAAAAAATTTCATCAAACATCACGAATGTATGCGAGCCAAAATTCATATACTTACTGTTTTATCCGATCTATTTACCATTAACAAGTTTTAGTTCCATTATACATCATATTTTTCTCTTTTCTGACAATAAATATCAGTTTCCATCAGCATAGTCTTAGGAACCTACTACTAAAGTAAGTGCAAAACCAACTTAGGTATAAGAGATGAATTTCTTATTTGACAGAAAAAGAAAGGTGAAAGAGTTTTTTTATTACCTGTCCAAATCCAGGATAGGGCTGTAAACAAGTGTTTCCCAAGTGGCTACTATCATGTGCCAGACTGGGTTGTAGTAAAGAGACTCCGATGTCCAGAACATCCTTGTGTACGTCTCCAAGAAGATGAAGAGCACCCATGCCCCAATTTCTAGTAACATAAACTTTATGATGAATCTTCCCGCCACCACCATGACAAGGGAGAAGGTCACCAACCAATTAAATAGCCTGTTGTTGTATTCTCGAATAAATAATGATCGAGACTTCCCCAACATCTGCAGAAATTTGTACATTATGGTATATCAGGTTTGCCATAATGAGTGGCACATTTGGGAAGCACATGGAAATAAGTTAATTAGTTTTGGTCAATATGGGCAATTGAAAATGACAAGAACTTCCACCTCAGGAAAAAAGAAAAAGAAAAAAAAAGAGGGAGAGAGAGAGAGAGCTGGACCAAACCTTCATCATCCGTTGCTCATAGTTTGCTTTTGAAGGTCCCACGCACTCCTTCTCAAAACTTTGGTTGCATTGGCGGAAACCTGCATTGAATTTGGCCATGCTGGGAAGTCTCAGCACTTGAAGCTGATCCATTTTATCTTCGCATCTGGTATACAATCCCTCACAGAGCTTTGATGATTGATATTCATTTGCTAGCATGACATTCTTGTACACCTAAATGACATTTCAGGATCAATTTACCATATGTACTTCTAGTTCTAGCATATTGCTAAATTATAGCTTATGTATGCAAGAGACGATGCCATACGAAGTCAAGAACCTACGTCAAATCCTAAACAGGGGCAACAACAAATGCTGCCGTCTCACAGTTGACCAATCTTGGGTGTGTTCATAAATAGATGCACAATGATGAAAACGGTTGAATCTGAATTTAAGAAGGTTCTCGGACAATTATTTGGAAAATTATAATTAGTAGTTCTTGTAACTTATTATCCCTAAATGACACTGATACTTAAAAAATTAAAATCACAATACTTGAGCGCTGAAGAACTATTAATGTACCAAAAAACAATTTACCCCATTAACTATCATAGTAAGCTCATTCAGCGGGGGGCAAAAAAATGTTATCTGATTGATAACAATCAAACAATACCTTCTCTATTTCTTCATCTAGTTGCATAACCGATTTCTTTGCATGGTGACGACCAAAATGTTGCTGATCAAAAAGAGTCGTTGCATGTTCTCTAGATTTTTTATGGGCAGCTTGCAGAGATTGCTCCGACAGCGGTAAACCCAACTTCGCGATTGTTTCACTGTACAACTTCAAGCACCCCTCAAGAATACCCTTATTGAAAACCTCTACTAGAGAGCCTGTTGATGGGATCTCCCCTTTGTTCAAAGCTTCAAGGATCTGAATATAAAAGTATTAAATGCAAAGGATTAGAATATGAGAGCAACTATTGTCACGAAAGATTGGCACAGTTCATATAGACATGCATGCTAGTAGATCTTACACGTCATTAACGAAAGTTGATCAAATTTAGCACTGCTCACTAATCATAGCTTATTAAAAATTTCCATTTAAATTACTTGCTGTACAACTTGTAAATAGTCTCCACTAAAAGATAATTAATCGAAGCAAAGAGGTACCTGCTGAAGAAAAAAAACAAATTCCTTCCCATTGAGAGCTTTTCCCTGCACAATCTTTGGATGAATAATACTAGAAACGACCTCCTTTAATCGTTCCCTTTTCTTAACATAGGATGGGTCAAGCTCGCTGTCCTTCATTTCGCAGAGCTTTGTTCGCTGAAGATGGGGCTGTTTAAGGGTCATCATGGAATCAGATCAGTCAAGGCCACATTACGTACATGATAAAATAATTATAACCCCAAAATCCAGCATACATTAACTCAATATTCATGTAAAAAATTATGAGATTATGTAAGTATATAAACCATGTCATAGACATATTTTCCAGGTTACCAAAATTGAAATGTCATAAAAGAACAGAGAAAGACAAATCATGGCCAAAATCTTTACTTGTGGTAAGCTAAATGCTGTGCTGTTGTCACCCATGATAGCCAAGGAATCCCGAATCTGGTTAACCTGATAAAGACACAGAACAAATCAGCTTAGTGGAAGTGTTTATTTGATAATTGCAAAAACATATATTAGAATAGAGAACATACCAGATCAATATTTTTGTCCCCTGCATTTGAAAAAGAAATATTCTGTTAAACCTTGTCTTACAGTTACAAATGGCAGTAAGACAATTAAAAAAACAAAGCTCAAATTTTAAAATAAGTACATAGAGAAAAACCTAACCTTCAGTATTTGGGACACGACGGAGAGCTTCGTCCACCATTTGCTGAACAGACTTCCCTTCTGTTTAACAACAATAACATTCCCGATTAATCAGAATACAGCTCTGAGATATTAAAAAGGGATGAGTATTAGAGTACAATAACGACAGATCAGTTTCCTTACACAGAGAACCAATCAAAGGCAACCTTTTCAGGACTTACGTAGAAAATCGCGCTGGATAAGCCACAAAAGCTTTGCAGGTTCAAAAGCAACGTCTTGCCCCTATAAAAGTACCATATGCATCATGTAATGTTTGACACTAAATTTCACTGTGATTCATAGCAACGCAATCTGGCAGAAAACAATGATGACAAGGGCTTGTAAATTACCTTCACTCTGTTTTCCATGCAAAAAAAAAAAAAAAGGAACATCAAACAACTTAGTTCAACAATGAGTCACTAAGTCAAAATCAATACTTAAAATGTTTGGTAAAGAGATGTTTCAGAACAGATGTTAACCTTCCATAAAATTCTTCAGCAAGCTCAACCGCAAATGACAGCCGGGAGATGTCAGCCTCACGTATCTACACAAAATAACATAAAGTTAACAATTTAGCAAGAGAGAATCAACTGTGATGAGGCAAATACATCCGGAGGGAACCAAAAAACAGTTGGCATAGCTAACATAAATAAATAACAACATCAAAGGCATATATATCTGCTAACCGTCTCAGGCAGGTTATAAATAAGAACAGAACTCAAGACAGTGGCCAGAGCAAAAATCCTGCAAAAGTAGTCTCGGGAACGAAAAAGATGAGCCAAAAAAGGAAGGAAAGTCGGAACAAAGAAACGGTCTTTGAGTTATGGCGCAGAGGTTACCGGTCATCATATACATTTGATTTCCCAACACTTTCAAATCCCTCAGTGTCAAGGTAAAGCACAGAGGTTTTCACTCCATCAACAGTCAGTTCTTGTGGGGTTCCCCATACCCATATCCCTGAAACAAACAGAAACACACTATTTTAACACCAATGTAAGCACAAATAAGCAAAACAGTTAGGCATGTTTGTCATTTCAGATCCAGGTATGTTACCTTTTGTTTTTGTGTCACGCATGTGTCCAACACCAAACCCTGGTAGAAAAGCATACAAAATTTCTCAGGACTTAAACAATTAAAACTAGCCAAACTATGCAGACAGGCTGATTTGACAAGATAAATAATACACAAAAACATAAGGAAATAGGAACAAGGACCGCACCTTCGTCACAAGAAAGTGAGAGAAGTTGATTAAGCAAGAAAGATTTTCCAGAGCGGTAAGGCCCAATTACCTGACACATCACCAGTGACATAATCAAGGAAGGGATTCATATGAAACCATAAACAATCAGCTGTAAGACATTCCTTCAAGAAAATCACATACTTCTTTTTGAATAGCAAAAACTTAATTACTTTATGCAGCTTTTAGATCACAGTATTCTAAAGAAATTCATCTTACTGCAACAGCCGCAATTGGATTTGTTATCCTCTGAATGGCCTCCAAACCTTCCCATGAAAGACGAAGTTTAGTATGACCAGGATCAGGTTCCACAATAGGAAACCTGTGTGATTTTGTAAACAGACATTAGCTTTCGTGGTCCATAATAATGTTAGTATTGGCCAGAAAAGCAATTATTATGGTCACAGTACTACAGATCCTCGAGCAATAAAACATAAGAAGAAACCATTGGCGTATCACGTGCTAAGTAAGAAGCACCAGTTGAAAGTTCCATAGCAAGAGCATAGAGACAATATAAGATGTTCCTCGTCACTCCGCGTGTGCAATTTCTCCTTCAACGTCAACCATTGAACAAAAAGATAATGCAACAATAGTCCAATACAAAGGCAAGTTTCACATATCTGAAGTTTCAATTGATTATTTCAATCCTACGGTTGTTTAAACATTGAATTTATAATACACAACCTTTAAGAACTTCCAACAAGTTGGCATGGCCCATAGAAGGTAAGGGTATAGAAATAACAATGAATATTTCTATTCCGCTAAGCGGATAAGCTACTTAAGCCTGAGTATGTTTTCAGCACCAGCGCTACGGTGCTAGCCATATTTATTTAAAAAAAAACCGGTAATATGCCCATCATAGCTATTTACGTTCTCAGTACTGTAAACGAATAACATTGCAGAAGTTTCCAAATGAGCTAATTGCTTTCTGAGTTAAAACTAGGCCTATCTCTTTTAATGTTCAAAAACCTTACATTCCACGAGTCAAAATATCAATCCAATATGAATACATGTTTGGACACCCCTTCTAATAGCTTACTGTCTTTAGAGAAATGCAGCCTAAAATGTAATCAAAGAAAGTCTTCCTACGTTCAAACACAATAATTATACAGATTAGATTCTCGATAACAAACTAAAAAGCTGCTGTTTTTAGCAGATTAGGCAAAATAAAAAATAAAAAAAAAATATAGCATTCCTAATCGAGTAATATTGCAATTTCCAGGAAAAAAAAGAATTGAAAAGAAAAATCATCAGCAAATTGGCAGCAAAAACAACTACTAAATCGTGTCAAAAATTTCACCTTGCCCAATAATTTAGCATAAAGATCAAATTAAAGTATGGTAGAACAGAAAATCGTTACAGACAATTCAGACAAAATGCAAAAATCGTCATTCTAAGCAGGAAAAGGTGAGAGCTTGAGATTCGAGAAATCAAAGAAGAGAGAGTGAGAAATCACTTACGCCTGGTTAAAATTCTCAGCCAAAGACGAACCAGATGCGAAAAGGCAGCAACAAATCGAGAAAACCAAAAACCAAGGATAAACCTCCATAGCTGATGAACAACGTAGAGAGAGAAAGAGACAGAGAGAGAGAGGTGCTAAACTACCTCCGCAATGGGCGAAAAGTCAAATACGGGTTGTACGGACGAATCAACCATAAAGAATGCGAAGGAGTAAAGCAAAAGGGTCTCGAGAAGGAATCGGATCTGAGGAGAGGCAAAGGAAGGAAGGAGGTGGAGCCCCAGGACGGTGTACGTTAAGAATCGCGGATCAACGTTCGGGTGGTTTTCTTCTGCTTTTGCATTTGCAGAGACGGGCTCATGATTTGGCGATATACTTCATTGTAGATGATAGAAACCCAATATTTTTATTTTATTTTTTATTTTAAGAAAGCGAAGGTGAAATTCTAATTGGTCAAAATTTCACTTTCATTTTTTACGTAACTACACGCGATTTGTAAAAGTCACTGCGTGGCTGATGCTTTCCAAATAGCTTTGCATGTGAGAGCCTTTGGCAAGAAATGGGAAAAGTAAACGGTTTGTTTGGTTTTTTTTTTTTTTTTTTTATTTGGAAATGAAACATGCTTTGCATCAAGGAAAGCTAATATTTTGGTAGTTAACTTTTTATAATTAGTTTGAATTTATTTTTATCAATTTTGAAGTTAAGAAATTTATGTGTATGAAATATAATTTCTTAATTTGATAATTTCAATTAACTTACCTGGTTATGTATATGTAATCTGTATTGTTATTATGTTACGATTATGTTAGATCTTATGTCCTTATCTCTTGTATTCTCTTATTTACTATTTGTTATCACGGTTCGATCCTCTACATCGTTTGTATTTTTATTCACATAATTACATAGATTCTAAATGACACATATTAAAACATCATTTTTGAAAAGAAAAACAATCAAATAGGATATCCTGTAATTCATTAAAAAAAATTTCCTAAATTATTTTTATCTTATATTTTAAGGTTATGAAGTATACTTTCCGAATCGTTACAAATATATGCTATCGTATTGTATTGAGCAGAAAATATATTTCTCGATCATGTTATTTTATTAAATGACCAAACATACCCTTGAAAAGAAAAAAAATAATAGAAAAAAACCAAAAAAAAAAAAATGTACACCTTTGTTCTGTTTATAAAATTTTTGGAGTTTTCATTTTTGTTTTTTGTTTTTTTGTTTTGAGGGTATATTTTTATCGTCTCTATAGTTAAAATAGATTGTCGACAAAAACAACAAAGATATTTACCTAATAGTATAAATGCAAAAGAAACTAAGGATATGGATTTATATATATATATATATATTTTTTTTTTTTTTTTTTTTTTTTTTGAGTAACTCTAAAACATAGGGTAAAAAAAAGTAAAATCCCTTAAAGACCATAGTGTAAGGTAGGAATGTTATGCATCACAAAACATATATTTTTTAACTGGCTTGTTATTGACATGATTATCAATGATTATCACACGTCAACCCTTAATACAGATTTTCATGGTAATTCTTAACAAGTTACAAAACCAACAATAGGCGATCAAGTTGGTGATTATATTAAATTATTAAGCATCTTTACAAATGCAAAAACAAAAGGCAAAAGACCAAATGATCAGAAATATTTTCTGAAATTTAAGGCCAATAACGGAGTATGGCCGTAGAGCCTCTAAGTTTTACCAACATGGCCCTCTGATAAAACTGTTCTCTTGCCAAAATCCTCACTTGCTTAATATACCCTTCCAAACTCACCACCCCTTTCTCCACCGCCTTCTCCAGTGCGTATATGACGTCCTCCGCGCCTCTATCCGCCGCCAAGCAATCCAAAACCGCCATCTCCGACTCCGAATCACCACCACCATCATCATCAACCCCTTCAAAAGCCTTCTCAATAAGATCATCACTAATGATACCATGATTATTAGTTCTCAACCAGTTGATCACAACATCCGCTTGCTCAGTCAACTCCAACGCCTTGACTTTCAACCTCTTCTTCTCCTCTTCAAGCCCGCCAATCACCACTCTCTCCACAAAACCTGCTCTCTCCACCATCTCCGCTCGAACCTTCTCCAGAGAGAGTATTTCTCCCTCGGCGGCGGCGGAGAACGCCAGGACGTCGTAGTGAATCGAGCCCGCCAGCCGGTCAAGCGCCTCTCTTTTCGACACGTGAGAAACGTGCGCAGAACTACTACGAGGTGAGAGCTGACCGATCGCCAGGGGGTGGTCGTGGGAGAAGAGCTTGACGAGGTTCCGGACGAGGTCGGAGAGGGAGCACCTTGGGTGGACCCAGGTTTCAAGGTACGGGCAGGTGGTGGAGCCCAAGGGGAAGTTGACGAATGGGTGATCACTGCGAATTTTAGCAGTAGTACTTTCAGCGACGACAAATACCATGGGAGGGATCAAAGGATGGTTCTGGTGGAGCCACATGGCGAGAGGGACGGGAGGGGTGGAGGCGGTGATGCGGAGGTCGCCG
>CAMOHE010043048.1:0-23816 GCA_946598075.1 Artocarpus hirsutus
CAGGTCCCGAAACCCAGCTGGGCCACTATGGTGGTGAGTCATGTATGGTTTGCCCAGGAAAGAAATGTGGTACCCTTTGATTGATTAATTCGAATTATTTTGGTGAGATTATATTTTATTTAAATTCGCAATTGATTATTTATTTGTTGATCGTACTAGTACATTTTTATATGTTTATTTAATTTACGCAATTTCTTTTAAAATTGAATAATTTTCTAAATGTAGTCCTACTGAGCCTTTCGCTCACATTTTATCTGTTTTAAAATCTTAACCCTAGGTGGATATCAGCATAGGTTTGGAGAAGAGTCCGCCGACCGGACTTACGATCAGTAGAAGTACTTAGTAGGTTAATTTACAATTCAAGGCATGTAAGACTCTAACTTTTCTTTTATTCTGGACTGTGGTTGTATCGTAATATTGTCAGTACTATATGTGTGTGCACAATATGTGGGCTAGTGGGACTCATACGCGTTCCACCCCATACCCAATTATTTTAATGTTATTTCTATTTGTTTAATTATTACAATGAATCGCTTTATTTCTTTAACTTATTTATTCAAACGATTTTAAAATTATCACCTTTTTATTTATAAATTTCCTTCTAAACCTTATTTTTAACTAAATCTTTACTTAATTCATTTAAATAAACCACCACGTCACCTCCCGTACTCCGGGGCGTGACAAAACATACAAAAGTTCATGAGGAAGGTCGAGTCGATAAGCAACCACACTCACGCGTTGAGTAATTTTAAACGGTCTAACATATCTCGGTGCAAGCTCTGAATCATGCGATGCCCTTGCGAGGCGATACCTTCAAGAGAACAAAGTCTCCTACCTTAAATTCTAAGGGTCAACGCCTTTTATCCGTATAATTCTTTTGTCAACTCTGAGCTGCTTTCAATCGATCTCGTATCACAGTGATCTTCTCATTACTGTCATGAATCTCATCTGGCCCAAGAATAGTCCTATCTTCTGGTTCAGCCCAACACACTAGTGATTGACACAGTCGTCCATACAGCACTTCAAACGGTGCCATACCAATACTCGATTGATAGCTGTTGTTGTACGTAAACTCTGCCAGATGCAAGTACTTCTTCTAGTTCTCGTCGAAGTCTAACGTACATGCACGCAACATGTCTTCAAGAATTTGAATGACTTGCTCAGATTGCCCATCGATCTGAGGATGAAATGTCATGCTGAAGTTCAAATCTGTACCCAAAGCCTCCTAAAAGCTTATCCAATACTTGGCATTAAATCTGGTATCTCTATCTGATGTGATGGAGAAAGGAACTCCGTACAACCACACTATGTTCTATAGATACAATTCCCCAAGAACTCTTCTCAAACAAGTCAACTGGAATGAAATGAAATAAGCTGGCTTCGTTAACTTGTCGACCATGACCCAAATTACATCATGCCTTTGCTTTGTCCTAGACAATCCGGTAAGAAAATCCACAGTCACATACTCCCATTTTCATCCTAGGATAGGAAGTGGTTGAAGATAACCTGTTGGCTTCTAATGCTTGGCTTTCACCTGAAGACAAGTTGCACACTTGGCCACGTATTCTTGGATATCCTTCTTCATACCTCTCCACAAATATTGCCTCTTTAGATCACGATACATCTTTGTGCTCCCTGGATGAATGGCAAACCAAGACTTATGGGCTTCGTCCATTACGGCCTTCGTCACTTCTGTGATTGCTGGAACTGCTAGATGCCCCCTGAAATACAATGATCCATCAGCACGTACCCTCCATTCTTCAAATTGCTCTTCATTCTGAATTTATGTCCAGATTCCTTAAAGGTGCTAGTCTCGCCATTGATTCTGCTTCACCATCTAAACAAGAGCTGGAGTCATCTCCATGTGATACACCAAAATGCGATCATAGTCTTCATAATACTGTAGTCCATATTCACTCACTGGTGCATCTCTTTTCCAATCTTCAAGAGCCAAACATGCAAGTATCCCTGAAGACTTCCGGCTGAGCACATCTGCAACTACATTAGCTTTTCTAGGAGGGTATTGCAGTGCGAAATCATAATCCTCCATGTATTCCATCCACCTTCGCTACCTCAAGTTCAAATCCCTCTAGGTAAACAAATACTTCAAACTTTTGTGATTGAAGAAAACCTAAAATGTCACCCCGTACAAATAACATCTCCAGATCTTCAGCGCATGAATTACTACCGTGAGCTTCAAATCATGAGTACGGTAGTTCTGCTCATGAGGTCATAGCTGTCTCGATCCATACGCCACCATGCATCTATGTTGCATCAACGCACACCCAAGTCTGCGTCCTAAGGCATCTGTATAAACTTCATATGACTCATCACTGTTGGGAATGATCAATACTGGTGCTGTGGTCAACCAATTCTTCAATTCTTGAAAAACGTGCTCATATTCTTCATCCCACTTAAACCTGACATTTTTTTTATCAATCTTGTCAACGACGTTGCTATTTTCAAGAAATCCTTCACAAATTTCCTATAGTACCCTGAAAGTCCCAAGAAGCTATGGATTTCTACTACATTTCTTGGTCGTTCCCATTCCACTATGGCTTCCACCTTAGATGGATCCACCGAGATGTCATGCTCAGAAATGACATGACCCAGGAACTTAACTTCTGTCAGCTAGAACTTACACTTTTCCTTCTTAGCATATAGTTGGTGCTCCCACAAAGTCTGAAGCACGATTCTGAGATGCTACTCATGCTCCTCCTAAGTCTTAGAGTAGACCAAGATGTCATCGATGGACACATCATGAACTGATCCAAATAGGGCTTGAATATCCTATTCATTAAATCCAAGAAGGTCGTCGGAGAGTTCATCAATCCAAATGGCATCACCAGAAATTCAAAGTGTCCATACCGGGTCCTAAAAGCTGTTTTGGGAATGTCCTCTTCCTTAATTTTTAGTTGATGATATCCTGACCTTAAATCTACCTTTGAGAAATACCACGAACCTCCTAAATGATCAAATAATTCATCGATCCTAGGCAGAGGATACTTGTTCTTCACAGTAACCCAATTTAGCTGTTGATAATCTATACATAGCCTAACGGTTCCATCATGTTTCTTAGCAAACAAAACCGGTGCTCCTCATGGTGATGTACTATTTCAAATATATCCCTTATTAGCAAGCTTTTGAAGTTGCTTTCTTAACTCCTTCATTTCTGTAGGTGCCATCTGATAAGGTGCTATAGAGATCGGTGCTATTCTTGGAAGTAACTCGATGCCAAATTTGATCTCCCCATGCAGTGGTAATCCTGGCAACTCATCACGGAAGACATCTTCAAATTCATCTATCACTGGAATCGCTACGTTGCTTTTCGAGGCAATAGGCTCTCCTTCTAAAGTCATGAGGAAGGTATAACAAGTTGCGTTCTTCTACCCTTCGAGACACGCCCTTACGAGACACTCACTTGTTAGCCGATTACCACCACCTTGATAAGTGATCGTCATCCCCCTATCGGACACTAGAGTTACTTTTCTAAGTTGACAGTCTACGACTGTACTGTATCTAGACAACCAATCCATCCCTAGGATTACATCATATGTATTCATGGGGATTACAATCAAATCACTCTTCAATATTTCATCCCCAATCATTATTTTACACGCTTTGCAAATACAATTCACACACACCCGCCCCAAGGGTGAAACTATAACTAAGGGTTCGTTGAACTCTTCTATTTCTAATCCCAAGGCATGTACAAAGAACTTGAAATGAGAGAATAAATGGCACCAGTATTGAATAACACGTGTGCTAAAGACTGAGAAACCAAAATTATACCGTCGACAATCGCATTACTAGTTTGGGCATCTGAACTTCCTGATGTCATGGTGTGAACCTACACTGGAGCTTTTTCTTTACCTCTACCAGCATTACTAAGTCCTAGGTTAGTTGGCCAATACTGCTGCGATGAAGGCGACTGCACACTGGTTGTACTTGGTGCTTGATACTGAGAGATATTGCGTTGGAAATTTTGTGGCTAATATCCTTGTGCTAAGTATTGCAATTGCTGGAGTGAACATTGATGAAACTGAAGCTAAGGGAACTGATGAATCGGAGGTAGGGTCTGAGGCTGAGGTTGGTGACTGGCTCCTTCTTCAGTCTAAAGTCTTAGGTGAGCACTCCTAATCAGGCAATTCCTCTTGATATGTCTCGGCTACTGGCAATAATGGCAGTGAAAGCTGTAGGGGTTGCTGCACCTACTACTAGATGAACAGCTGCTACCGCTATTCACGCCACCCTGTTCGTTCTTTCCCAGAGTTGGTCGACTGCTAGTGCTCCTCCTACTGTTCCTTTGTGGTCCTCTTAACGTCTTAACTCAATTCTCACAGTATTGCGTGTAGTCATTCTCCACAAATATGGCTACTGACACAGGCTCTCTGAAGTTCCTGAATCGTAGGATAACCATTTGCCATCGAATCGGAGCCTTAAGTCCGTCTTAGAATTTAATGCACTTTTCATGCTCCGACGTCACTATAGAGGGAGCAAACCTAGCCAACTCATTGAACCTCGTCTTGTACTCCTAAACTGACATGTCACCTTGTTGCAGCCTATAGAATTCAGCCGCCTTCTGGTCTCTGTATCCTTGTGGAAAGTACCGATCATAAAATAGCTCCTCAAACCTATCCCAACTGATATTGCCATTGTTTTTCAAATGTTTGGCCTACTTCCACCAAGTGTTAGCACCACTTCAAACTTATCCGCTGTAAATTCCATGCGATACTCTGCTAGCACACCAAGGGTATCCAGATGCTTCACGATCGAGTCTAACCAATATTCTACCACTTAAGGGTCCTATTTTCCATCGAAGGTCGGAATAGACGCATGTCAAATTCCTTAATGTAAGTATGCCGATGACTAGCCTCGGAATCCTCCGGTCTCACCCTTGCTGCCAACTGGCAAAATGTAACAAACATAGCCCTCATCATGTCTTCATTATTTCCAACCTCAGCATCAGTTGTCGAACATGGTCTAGGCTCCATTCTCTCACTTCTAAAAACAAAATTTGGACTGTCAAGGGTATTTCATTCTCGTACCTATGTGTGCACAATTCCCAAGGTTCATAACCTTAAGCTCTGATACAATTCTATCATGCCCTGGAGTACGGGAGGTGACGTGGCAGTTTGGTTAAGTTAATTAAGTGAGGATTTAGTCAAAACTGGGGTTTTAGAATTAAAATTTATTAATAAATTGACAATATTAAATTACAACCACAGTCCAAAATGAAGTAAGGGAAGGTTGGAGTTATACATGCCTTGATTTTATAATTTAAATAACCCGTTCTCCTACTGCTTGAATGTCTTGTCTGTGGACTCCTCTCTAATCTTAAGCTGAACTCCACCTAGAGGGGGAAAGATTTTAAAACAAATAAAATGTGAGCAAAACGCTCAGTAGGACTATATTTTAAAACAAATAAATAATTTAAATAAAACTTCACCTTAGGAAATAAAGTTAAATAAATAAATTCATTTAAATACATTTTATTAAAAACAGTTTGTCTAGAAAGTATCTTTTTATCTTTTCTAGGCAAACCATAATATTCACCACAGAACTGGCCGAGTTGAGTTTCAGGACCTGCCCCCAAGGTCGCGCAATACACGACCCGATCTCTGATATGGCATCATGCATAAATATATATATATATATCTTTTTATAATTATTAAAATCTCTTTTTACCAAGTATTCTCATTTACATTCATTATGAGGTTTATTATGAAAATCTCCTCAGTTTACTGTTCATAAAAATAGTCAATGAAATCCCTTCTCAAACAATCATTAAAAATATTTTTAATGAAAATCCTTTTTAGGCCAAAATCATTTTCAAAACTAGGTTACCAAGAAAAGGGTAGAAGTCCTACCTCGACACTCGTTCTAGTGTCCCACACCGAAAATCCTGGTCCGCTACACATTAGCTCTACGAAACCAAGAACAACCTTAAATGCATAATAACTAAATCTATCAATATCTAGCTCGAGATATCCTATGTTACTAAACTATCTCATGGTGTCTTAGTGTGCCATTTAAGTTTATAAAATCATACTATGACATTAAAATCTTAATCGGGGTTCAAAACAATAAAAACGGATGAAAAATCGTAAAATCTCACCACGTTCGATCAGCCTGCCAGTTGTCTTGGTTTGGTCAGCCAAGCTGTGTAGTTCGATCTGTCGAAAAACGAAGTCCGATTGGCCAAACTTTTCCAGGTTTGGCCTACTGGTCTTATGAATCTAGCTTGCCCAACTCATGAATCTGGCCTGTCGAACATGAACTTCGGCTTGTCGTTCTGGAAAAATTCTAGAATATTTCAGGCACAAGTTTTGGCCTCCTCAAGCCCAAATCTTCAATTTCGACCTGTTTTCTCACATCCCAAGCATGAATAATGATCATAGTTGATAGAAAAACATAGTAGATTACTTTTTAATACATTAAAACAAGATTTAAACAAAATTTTTGAAAAAATCCAAAAATGAGGAAAATTAGAGAAAAATGAAAAATCTTGATTCAAATTTGTTTTTGATCAAACAAGGCTTAGATTCTAGTTGTTCTAAGTTCCTCTAACCTATGTTGATGGTTTTCTAAGCTTAAAAAAGCTTAGATTTCAAAATACCATGAAATTTGAAAAATTAAAAAAGTTTTAAAATTTAGAAACTAACCTAGAATTCAAGCTTTCAATCGTGTTTTTGGTCGTCCAATCAAATTCTCGAGCTTCCTATCTACTAAATACCGAAGCTTAGGTGTGATTTTTGAAGAAAAATTTGAGAGAAATTGAGAGAGAGAAGAGAGATACAGAGGGAGAGTGAGAGAACGAGAGTGAGTGAGAATGAGAGGGAGAGTGAGAGATAAATAGAGGGAGAGAAGCATAATTGACTGCACAAAAACCGTGTGCAGCAACACACTAATTTCAAATAAGACCTATTCGGTATTTGTCAAATTGTTTTGTTTTAAAATTTAAAATAACAATTAAAAAAGATTTTAAGAAATTTTAAAATCATTAAAATAATCAAAAACAATATTAATTTAGAAATTTCCACAAAATGATCAAATGAAGTTTAGAATACTTATTATGGCACAGTAATCCACATTTTACTTACTAATAACATTTAATTAATTTTGGAGAGTTACAACTATGCTCTAGATGACAATTAATTAAGAAAAACTAACATACAAAAAAAAATAATCACATGTAAAAAATTTAACAAACTGAATATTGACCTGCATAACAGGTGTTTTCCATTTAGAAACATTCAAATCTAAATGATATGTTTACCAAATTTTGAATATAAAAGGTAATTTGTAATTACTCTGGTATGTTTATTTTTGAACTCTTGCTCTTTTATTAGGCTACAACCACATCCATCTCTCTTCATATCAAGTTTTTGCATTGTGGTCCTTTGAAGTTATCATACGTTAGCAATTTGTCTATTAAGAAAAATTAATAGACAAAAAAATAATTCACATATGTAAAACATTTAATGAATTGAATATGCAAATACATAGCAATTGTTTTCCAATTAGTAACATTTAAAATCCATATGATAGATCCCTTCAAAAAATCCAAATGATAGGCTTGCCAAATCTCGAATATAAATAATAATTTGAAGTTACTCCTAAAAGAAATGGTTGTAACGTTAATTTCTAAACTTTTGCTCTTTAATTAGGCTACAACATCTGTGTCTCCCTTATACAAATTAAACATAAAGGGTTTTAACTGTTGTCTTTTGAGCTTACCATAAATTAGCAATTTACCTATTAGAACTTTTAATTTTGTAAAGTTGCATTTTGAATCTACAAATATGCAGCTATCACCCTATTGATAGCAATATTATAGGGTGTTTGGAAGTATTGATTAGAACCAATAATTGAAACTAATTTTGGTTGAAAACACTATAGCATGTGAGAACATTACATTGCAGCAACTTTTGTATTTTACAATAGAATGTAAGAGCTTTTCACTATTGGAATTAAATATGAAAAGCAGCAAAAGGAATGGATCGTTGACAAATAAAATTTTTTTGAAAAGTTTGTTCATTGGGAATAGATATATAATTTTAATTAATAATGAAAATCTTTGAGAATTTTTACAAACCTTTTGAAGACTATCAGGTTATCCTAACTTTCCTCTTTGATACCACGATCTTCCAAACCAGGTTTCCTATAACACCCAGAAATTTAATTAAGCAAGATTAGCATGTAAATAGTAGATTAGTGTGCCTAAATATGATTTAAACTTAATTTAAACATTTTGTGGTGTATTTTAAATTTATCTTACTTTTAGTTATTTTTATTTGTTATTTTGAATCCTTGAAATAGAACAATTTACCAAATATCCAATATGTCCTTTTGAAAAACCATGTGTTAGAATATAGTTTTTATTCAACAAAACCAGCATTTTCTCTATTTATTCCATTCTCCCTTTCCTCACTCTCTCAATCTCTCTTAGACTCTCCCTCTCTCTCTTTCTCTCGCTATCTCTCTCTCTCTCTTTTCCTTGTCAAATTTTTCTTTCAAAATTTTAAATCCAAGTTTCAAATCTCAGCTGGATTAGAGGCCTAGGGATGCATTAGAGCTACCTCAAACTCGATTTAAGCTTGGATTTAAGGTTAATTGCTCTATTTTTCAAATTTTCAAACTTTTTCCCAAATCCTCTAAATTTCTTTGTATGTTGAAATTTGATTTTTAGAGCTTAGGAAACCTTCAATCTAAATAAGTGGAACCCAAATTATCTAGAATCTAGGTTTGATTTCACTAAAATCAGATTAAATCACATTTTCCCCTTTTTCTTCATTTTCAGATTTATTCAAAAATCTTTGTGTAAATCTTGTTTAAAGTTGTTTAAAAGTATTCTAGTATATTTTTCTAGCATCTATGAACATTACCCATGCTTGAGAACTAAGAAAACAGGTTTGGATTGAGATTGTGAGTTTAGGGAGGCCGAGACTCGAAGTCTCAGGTCCCCCAAGTTTTTCTAGTTTGACAGGCCGATGATGAGTATCGGTAGGCCGGACTTATGAGTTTGACATGCTGAACTCATCTGGTCGGCAGGCCAAACCTAGGCCAGTTCGGCAGGCTGGTGCCATGCGTCCGCTAGGCCAAACTATGCAGTTCGATAGGCTGGACTGGCAAGTTCGACAGGCTAATTAGACTTCATGAAATTTTGCTGTTTTTATCCATTTTCACCATTTAAAACCTAGATGAAGACCTTGACCCTATGATATGATATTTTGACTATAGAAGGCATACTCAGACACCATGAAATAGCATAGTAGCATAGAATACTCTAAGTTAGAAATTGATGAAGTTTAGTTTACTTTTAAGGTGGATCAGGGTTCCATGGAGCTAACGTGTAGCAGTTTAGGACTACAGTGTTGAGTCACGATGTAGAATATGTATTAGGACTTCTACCCCTTCTTTGGTAGCTAGGTTTTTAAAGGGATTTAGGGTTAAAGATTCTTTCAAAATGTTTTCAATAAATGGCAAAATGTTTTGAATATTTTCAAAGAGGGCCTTGGCCACAAAAAGACTTGTTACCAAGTGATTTATTTCAAATTGATTTTGAGGAATGATTAGAATAAACTTCTTACTATTTTTCATTTCTTGCTAAAGAATGAATGATCATAATGAATCAAATTATGAATGAAATAAGAATATTCTATAAAATGGAACATAACAATGATAAGATACAGGACGTGTCGGTCAGTATCATGCAGAATAACAAAATAGAGCATGATACCATATACAGAGATCGGGTCATGGGGAGTGCAACCTTTGGGGCAGGTCTTGAAACCTAGCTGGGCCACTACAGTTGTGATACTATGGCTTTGCCAAAGAACAAATAATAAAGAATAATTCTAGATGAATAGGGATTCTAAAGGAAAGGATGAATTTAATATGTTTTATTCATCTTTCTAAAATTTTGTGAATTATTTTCAAATATGAGAACTTATGTTTTAGAATTAATGTTTTCTAAACCTAGTTCTACTGAGCCTTCCGCTCACATTTCTTTATTTGTTTTAAAACCCCTTTCCCTCTAGGTGGATTGCAGCTTAAGACCGACTGGGAGGCAACATGGTAAACACGTGAGTTGTAGGAATTTTGGTTTGGTCATTTCTTCATTTTAATCAAGGCATGTATTATTTAAATTTTTGTTTCTCGTATTAGACTGTGATTGTAATATTTTACTGTCGATGCCATGTGTGTGCACTAATATGGGTCCTATGTAGCCCGGCTTATATCCTTCTGTCTTTGTTATTTTATTTTATGATTAACTATTTCAAAACAATGATAACTGTTTTCAAGAAGTTTTTAAACTATCACATTTTTCAAAATACTCCAAAACATTTAATTGGTAATTTTAATAAAAAATATGGTTTAATTAACTTAATTAATCCACCACGTCATTACCCGTACTTTGGGGCTTGACAAAATGGTATCAGAGCCCTAGGTTATAAACCTTGGAAATTGTGCACACATAGGTACGATAATGAAAAGCCTCTAGCAATCCAATTTTGGTTTAGAATTGAGAGAATGGCACCTGGGCATCATCTGGCTGTGGCTGATGCGAGTCTCACGAATGATGGAAGTATGATAGGAGCTACAATTGTTGCTTTTCAGTAGATGGCAGCGAGGGCCAAACCTGGAAATTTTGGGGCAAATCGTAAGCATTAGTTCTTTATGGAGCTTCGGCATGTGTTTATCCCAACTTTTGATGGAAATGGGGCTCTGTAGGAGGCTGAATATCGATTAGACCGAGTAGTGTATAAAGTGAAATTTGTAGCTTACAAGTTGGCAGGCTGTGCTAACACCTGGTGGGAGTAAGAAAATTCCTAGAGAATGATAGGAATATGACGGGGAAAGATTCAAGGAGTTGTTCCATGAGCATTATTTCTGCAGGGATGGAGAGATCGAGGGATTGTCGAATTCTACCGGTTGGAATAGGTAACAAGATGGTTTGGGAATACGAGATAAAATTTGATGAGTTAGCCAGTTTGCTTTGTTTGCCGTGGCTTCTGAACGTAAAAGTGTATCAAGTTTTAGAAAGGGCTTAAGGCATCCATTCGATGGCAACTCGTGGTCTTGCAACTTTAGAATTCTAATAGGATAAAGTCGTCAACTTTATCGATAGGATGAGATTACGCTCTCTACCACAAGGATAGGGCAAGAACATCAAGAGGACCCCAGAGGAGCAATAGGAGAAGTAGCAATCGCCAAGCTCGGGTGAAGAGTCAGCATGGCAACGTCAATAGTGGGAGCAGTAGTTCATCTAGTAGGGGACAAAGGAACCCTTGTCATTTCTGTCAGTAGCTGGGACGCATCAGGAGAAGCTGGCTAGCAAGGAATGGTCGACAAGGATCTCAGACTGGAGGGAGTGCAAGCTGTTAGCCTTAAACTTAGTTTTTACCTCCACCTCAGCAACTTCTTCAGCAGCAGCTTCATCAGTTTCTCCACAGTAGTATCAACCAATGAACCTAGGACGTAGCATCACTAGTAGAGGAACAAGGAAAGGCTTTAGTTTGAGTTAACACCACGACTTAAGGGAGTTTGGATGCTCAAACCAGCAACATGAGAGTCGACGGCACGGTTCCAGTTCCTTAGTTTTTAGTTTCGATTCTATTTGACACTAGTGCCATTCATTCTCTCATTATGAGTTCATTTGTGGATGCCTTGGAATAAGAAATAGAGAAATTTGATGAACCTTTGGTAATTATCTCACCCTTGGGGCGGATGTGTGTGTAAACCATATATGTATAAACTAGGAAAGATAATGATTGAGGATGAGATTTGAAAAGTAATTTGATTATAATGCCTATGAGTACTTATGATGTGATTTTAGAAATGGACTGGTTGTCCATGAATGCGCAACTATAGGTTGTCACCTTACGGAGGTAACCCTAATGATCAATAGGGGAACAATGATCATTTACTAGGGTAGTAATGATTGAATAATGAGTGACCAACCCATGAAGATGTGTCTAAGAGGACGAAGAAACTTAGCGTGCTATATGTATATACTTCTTTTGAATTTAAAAGAAGAGTCTAATGCCACAAGGAGAAATGCAGCACTACTGGTAGCTGATGAGTTCGATGATGTCTTCTCTGATGAATTACCAAGATTAGCATCGTATTGGGAGATTGAGTTTAACATCAAGTTATTCTTGGCACCTACAAAAATGAAGGAATTAAAGAAATAGCTTTAGGAACTTACGAATAAAAGGCATATTAAGGGTAGCATGGGATGCACCAGTTTTGCTTGCCAACAGACATGATGGTGCACTTAGGTTGTGTATTGATTATTGGTAGCTGAATCGGGTCACCATGAAAAATAAGTATCTATTGCCCAGGATCGATGGATTGTTTGGTTGGTTAGGAGGTTCCCGATATTGTCTGGTAGCATGGGATGCACCAGTTTTGCTTGCCAATAGACATGATGGTGCACTTAGATTGTGTATTGATTATTGGTAGCTAAATCGAGTCACTGTGAAGAATAAGTATCTACTACCCAGGATCGATGGATTGTCTGGTTGGTTAGGAGGTTCTCGATATTTCTCGAAGATAGATCTGTGATTCGGATAGCACCAACTGCATGCCAAGAAGGTAAGTTTCTAAGGCATATCATCTCTGAGCAAGGTATCCCAGTAGATTCATCCAAGATTGAGGCTATAATACTATGGAAATGACTAGAGATCATGGCCAAGCTTCGTAGCTTTTTAGGACTTGCTAGGTACTATAGGGAGTTCGTGAAGGATTTCCCAAAAGTAATGGCTCCATTGGCATGGCTGATTAAGAAAAGTGTCAAGTTTGACTAGAAAGAGAAATGTGGATGCACTTTCCAAGAGTTGAGGAATTGGTTGACAACTCCTTTTGTATTAACTACATCGAGCAGCGATGAGTTTTATGAGGTCTACATTGATGCAGCAGGATAAGAACTCAGATGTGTGTTGATGTAGCATGGACAAGCTGTGGCTTATGGATCACAACACGAGCAAGACTACCCTACACATAATTTAGAGCTTGCCATATTGATTCACGCTTTAGGGATCTAGAGATGCTACTTATTGAAGCGACATTTCAAGTTTTCCTGGACCATAGGAGCTTAAGGTATTTGTTCACCCAGAGGGATTCGAATTTGAGGCAATGGAGATAGATGGAGTATGTGGGGGACTATGATTTTTCATTGTAGTATCATGCGGGTAAGGCCAACGTGGGTATAGATGTGTTCAGCAAGAGGTTTTCGAGGATCTGCACATATCTAGCACTAGAGGATTGGAAGGGAGATGCAACCGTGAGCGAATATGGGCTACAGTACTATGAAGACCTAGATCAGGTACTGGTGTATCTTGTGGGATCGGCTTCAATGCTTGTTCAGATGATAAAGCATACTCAATGGTGAGACCAACATCTTCAGAGAATATAGACGTGAACACAGAATAGGAAGTAGTTTGAAGAATGGAGGATTCATGCAAATGGGTCATTGCAATCTAAAGGGATGTCTAGCAGTGTCTACGATCAAGGAAGTGGTGAAGGCTTTGATTGACGAAGCTCTCAAGTCTTAGTTCACTATTCATCTAAGGAGCACGAAAATGTATTACAATTTGAAGAGGCAGTATTGGTGGAGAGGTATGAAGGAAGATGTTCAAGAGTATGTGACTTGTCTCTAGCTAGTAGCCGAGCATTAGAAGCCTGCTAGTCAGCTTCGGTTGCTTCCCATTCCAAGGTGGAAATGGCAGCGTGTCTTGATGGATTTCCTCATCAGATTGCCAAGGACAAAGCAAAGGCATGATGCGATTTGAGTCATAGTTGGTAGGTTGACAAAATCAGCACATTTCATTTTCTTTAGGTCGATGTGTTTGAGGCGAGTTCTTAGAGAACCATATCTAGAGAATATAGTGTGTGTGGAATCCTCTCATCCATCACCTCCGATAGAGATATTTAATTTAATGCCAAGTATTGGAGCAATTATCAGGAAGCTTTAGGCACAGACTTGGGTTCCAGCACGGTTTTTCATCCTCAGACCAATGGGTAGCCTAAGTGAGTCATTCAAATCCTCAAGGATGTGTTACGTGCATGTGCCTTAGACTCTGGCAAAATTCACATATGACAATAGTTATCAAGGGAATAATAGGGTGGCACTGATCAAGGCACTTTATGGACAACCGTGATGATCACCAATGTGTTGGGTAGAACCAGAGGACAAGATCATTCTCAGACCTGATGAGATTCGTGAGAGTAATGAGAAGCTCGCCGTGATTCGTATTTTGTATTTCAGTGATTTGTATTTCGCGTTTCGTATCATTCAAGATTCCCAACGTGTTGGAAGTGGTTGCTTGTCGCCTTGACCTTCTTCCCAGACTCTCTCATGTTCATGTCGTATTTTGTGTGCCGATGCTCCTGAAATGTCTGTTCGAGCCGAGTAAAATAGTTTCATTTCAGGAGCATGTGGTGTAGTAGCACCATAGGGTTAATAAGGCAACTTAGGAATTAAAGTCGATTATGCAGGAGTTGTGTCCACATTTATTTTGTTTTTAGGTTGGTTTTTGAATTTTGAGGACGAAATTTCTTCTGGGGTGGAGAGTTGTAACACCTAGAAATTTAACTAAATAAGGTTAGCATGTAAATGGTGGAGTAGTATGCCTTAATATGATTTAAACTTAATTTAAACATTTTGTGGTATATTTTAAATTTATCGCACATTTAATTATTTTTAATTGTAATTTTGAATCCCTGAAACAAAATAATTTGCCAAATGTCTAATATGTCCTTTTAAAAAACCATGTGTTGGAACATATTTTTTACTTTGCAAAACCACCATTTTCTCTATTTATTACACTCTCCCTCTCCTCACTCTCTCATTCTTTCTTAGACTCTCCCTCCCTCTCTTTCCCTCTTTCTCTCGCTATCTCTCTCTCTTTTCCCTGTCAAATTTTTTCTTTCAAAACTTTGAATCCAAGTTTCAAATCTCAGCTGGATTGGAGGTCTAGGGACACATTAGAGCTACCTTAAACTCAATTCAAGCTCGATTTAAGGTTAGTTGCTCTATTTTTTAAATTTTCAAACTTTTCCCAAATCTTCTAAATTTCTTTATATGTTCAAAATTTGAGTTTCTAGGGCTTAGGAAACCTTCAATCTAAGTTAAGAGAACCCAAATCATCTAGAATCTAGGTTTGATTTCACTAAAATCGGATTAAATCATATTTTCTCCTTTATCTCCATTTTTAGATTTATTTCAAAAATCTTTGTGTAAATCTTGTTTAAAGTTGTTTAAAAGTGTTCTAGTATATTTTTCTAGCATCTATGAACATTACCAAGCTTGAGAATTGAGAAAACAGGTTTGGATTGAGATATTGAGTTCGAGGAGGCTGAGACTCAAAGTCTCAAGTCCCCTAAGTTTTTCTAGTTTGGCAGGCCGATGATGAGCATCAATAGGCCGGACTCATGAGTTCGGCATGTCAGACTTATCGGGTCGGTAGACCAAACCTAGAACAATTTGGTAGGCTGGTGCTGTACGTCTAGTAGGCAAAATTGTGCAGTTCAGCAAGCTAGACAGACAAGTTTGGTAGGCCGATTGGACTTCATGAAATTTTACTGTTTTCATCTGTTTTCACCATTTAAAACCTAGATGAAGACCTTGACCCTATGATATGATATTTTGACTATAGATGGCGTACTCAGACACCACGAAATAGCATAGTAGCATAGAATACTCTAATTAGAAATTGTTGAAGTTTAGTTTACTTTTAAGGTGGATTAGGGTTTCGTGGAGCTAACGTGTAGTAGTTCAGGACTACGGTGTTGAGTCATGATGTAGAATATCGAGGTAGGACTTCTACCCCTTCTTTGGTAGCTAGGTTTTTAAAGGGTTTTGGCCTTAAAGATTCTTTCAAAATGTTTTTAATAAATGGAAAAATGTTTTGAATATTTTTAAAGATGGCCTTGGCCACAAAAAGACTTGTTACCAAATGATTTCTTTCAATTGATTTTAAGGAATGATTAGAACGAACTTCTTAGTATTTTTCATTTCTTGCTGAAGAAAATCAAATAATGAATGAAATGAGAATACCTGGTAAAATGAAACATAATAATGATAAGATACCAGACGTATCAGTTAGTACCATGCAAAATGAAAAAAATAGAGCATGATGTCATATACAAAGATCGGGTCAAGGGGAATGTGACCTTGGGGACAGGTCCTGAAATCCAGCTAGGCTACTACAGTTGTGATAGTATGGCTTTGCCAAAGAACAAATAATAAAGAATAATTCTAGATGAATAAGGATTCTAAAGGTAAGGATGAATTTAATATGCTTTATTCATCTTTTTGAAATTTTGTGAATTATTTTCAAATATGAGAACTTATGTTTAGAATTAATGTTTTCTAAACCTAGTGCTAATGAGCCTTTTGCTCACATTTATTTATTTGTTTTAAAACCCCTTTCCTCTAGGTGGATTACAGCTTAAGACAGACTAGGAGGCAACGTGGTAAACACGTGAGTCGTAGGAATTCTATTTTGGTTATTTCTTCATTTTAATCAAGGCATGTATTATTTACATTTTTATCTCCCGTATTGGATTGTGATTGTAATACTTTACTGTCGATTGCATGTGTGTGCACTAATATGGGTCCGATGGAGCCCGACTTATGTCCTTCTGTCTTTGTTATTTTATTTTATGATTAACTGTTTCAAAACAAAGATAATTGCTTTTAAGAAGTTTTTAAACTATCATGTTTTTCAAAATACTCTAAAACATTTAATTGGTAATTTTAATAAAAAATCTAGTTTAATTAACTTAATTAATCTACCACATCACTACCCATGTTTCAGGCTATGACACCTCCACGTCAATGAAAAGACGAGTGGGTGTCAAACTACAAGAATAAATTTACCTCACATTTTTCTGAATTTGCTATGTACTCAACCTATAAGATAGCAAACCTTTTTTTAAAGAAAGAACTCTTTTTTTTTTTTTTTTGAGTATTCTGTAAAAGTGAAAGATAGATCTATAAAATAATTGTTATCTCTCTCTTTTTATATCTAAGCAGTTAGTTTTTTTAAATTAATTTTAAAAGATTTTAAAATCTGAAATAACCACCCTATGAGATATATAGGGAACAAATATACTTTACATTCCCTATCTCTTTTTTTTTTTTTTAAAATATATGTGAATTGATTCTTTAATATATTATGTATATATATATCGTATAAAACCGAATCATGTAAAACTTGATTTTGTTTAACATTTTTTTTATATCTTTATATATATAGAAAGTTAATGTTTATGTTTTTTTATATATTATATAATATATATATATTTAGTTTAAATGTTTAAAAACGTAAACGAATATTTCATTTATGTAATATATATATACACATATTAATATATAATAAAATCTTATATATATATTATATATATAAGATTAATATATTAAAATTCAAAAAAATCACATTTATTTAAGAACAAATTTTAAATTAATTAATAATTTAATTTTATGTCCATGTTAGAGAAGACAAAATATGGTCCCACTACACATGTGTTACACAAAATTAAACTTAATTTAAATAATCTTATTATTCAAATATTATCAATTAATTAATTTAAAAACATGTTTAATTAATCTCATTAATTAAATAATCAATTCATTAATTTAACTAATACTCAGTTAAATGTGATAATTGTAGATAGTGAATCAACAATTAAAATGTTGGAATTCTAGATTGAGTTATTTAGGAACCTAGGCCCTTAAATTACCGTTAAATGAACCTGTTAACTCGAGTTTATGTGCAAGATCAGAGTAAAATGAACAAAAAAAATGCTAAAATAAGATGACACACGGGATATATAGTGGTTCACTCTATTAAAAAAGAGCTACGTCTACTGTAATTCACTATGGTGTGCTAAGTACAGATTACAAGGGAGTAAAAAGAAATGAGAAAGCAAATTGGCAAGGTTTTTGTATCTGTTTTTTTGTATGTTGTACTACAAAATAACCTTCCCTTTATAGAGAGGATGAGAAAGAATCGTGGCCCTCAACCGTCTAGCAAAGTGGGATAGAGCACCATAAGTAACTGCAGTAGTGAGACACATGTCGATTAGTGATAGGCTACAAGAATCACGCCCAACTCACGTTTTAGTTCATATCCAGATGTGCTTCAACCGTCAATACGTGCTGTTAACCATCGGATCAAGATGATCGATCCGGTTGAACTAAGACTTTGTAAAGAACATGAATTATCCCGAATGAAAAGGCTCTAAGAGAAGTAATCGAACCAAACAAACGACTGATTCTATGGGCTGGTTTTGTTCGATCCATTTTTTCATCTTCATTATTAGGGCACCAGGGCCTGTTAGTAATTTAGGCCGAACTAAATTGCACCCCAACAGTTAGCCCTCCACTCTTTAGTTGATGTAATGGATTACAGGAGTGAATGAAAATCAAGACTTAAACCGACGGCATGTGACTTTGATATCTTTACATCTGTACTCGAATCGATACCTTTCGTTGGGAAATCGCGATACTTAATTACCTGTAACACATGTCATCATGCAATTGGAAGCCCATTAAAAATCTTTGCAATGCTGACGCAAGTGTCTGATTCGAAAGGACACTACCTCGGTTTGAGCGGGAACTTGAAAAGATGTGTAACGCCAGCCCTTAGATCAGATGGCTCTGAATCGATTCTAGTTGTTGATCTAGTACCCTCGGGTGGTATATAACTCACTCTCTCTCACTTCTTCATTCTGTCTCTCTCTTCGAACTCAAGGCGATTCTCCCTGTTTCTCTCAGTTTCTCGAGGATTTTCAAGCAAGATTTTTTTCCTCTTTTCTAATTTTCTTATGATTTTCTCTTCGTAATCTTGTTTTTCTTTCAATTTTGAGCATTTTGATAACAAACACGCTTCATTTCCTGAGAAAATCAGTTTTGGCTATTGCGACCCTAGAATACTCAAGAACTGTTTGAAGCCTTCCAAGTTTTAGGATTCTTCAGCTTTTTGATCTTTGCCCTATTTTTCCTTTGATAGTCCTATTTTTGTAAAAATGTCAAAGGCAGTTATCATTGATTCGAGCTCTAGTAGAGGTGAGGACCTCTGGTCAAGCAGCGATGAAAGGGAAGTCGATAAAATGATCTACCAACAAACCATGCTCGAATCAAGTGTGAGAATGGCTGGGGCCAAGACCAACAGAGAGACGTCAAACCAATGAGCAGAACAAAACCAACCAGCAGGTCCCTCAAGAACGATCAACAACATTGAACCACTCGAAAGGAGGAAACACATTTCTCTAAGCAAAAGGGTGTCATTTTTCACAAAGAATCTAGAGTCCATTTTGATAGAAGGGGATTTACAAATGATTAGATCGAAGTATAGAATCCCAAACTCGGTTGAAATATGTTTAGCTTATCCAAGGGAACAAGCAGATACACAAAATGATAACTAGTTTTGTATGTACACCAAATGGTTTAAGCTTGGCCTTCGGCTATCGATCCTAGAATTTATGATCTAGATCATCGGCCACTTCTACATTTCCATGACTCAAGTTATGCCGAATGGTGTCCGACTGCTCAGAGCCCTTATGGTCTTGATAGAGGAGGTTGGAATCGACTTCGATTTATATGATTTCCTCAGGTGGTACTATTTGAAGCTGAACAGTAAGAATTTGGGCCGCTACTACTTCGTGTATAGGTAGCCAAAGCAGCTAATAATAGAGTTTGTAAACACTGATAGGCATTGGGAAGAGCGATACTTTTTATGTCGATTAACAGTGACTCCTTCAAACTAACTACTCGATTTCCTTTTCCATTCGCATTTGGTCATATTGGTAAGTATCATTGCTCCTCATATTTCAAGTAGTAATTCCAACTAGTCATAAGCAATCTCTTTCCTTGCAGATTACGAATTGAATCACCTAGCTCCAATTGGCAAAAGGTTCCAAGCGAGATTGGATGCATTACCAACTCTAAAAGGACAGACTTGGGCAGAAATCTCACAGCCTGATCGACTGGGAAGGCTTCAATTTGGAAGCAATTTAAAGAAATCCCCATAGGTATTCCTATTTGATTTCCCAAATGAGTCGATTAGGTCTTTGTATGCCACGGTACACTTTAGCGGCTATACGGTCTGTCAAAATATATTACCCCTCTATCTAACAAGAACTTTCATCTTGTAGAAGATGTATTGTCAGTCATGAAGGTTATACTATCCTCAATAGGAGAGATGTGAAAGAAGAGAATCGTGAACAAAGCAATGAAGAAAAAGAGGAGCGATGCTGCCAAGCCGTTAGTACAAAAAGAAGTGACTCCTCTAGCCACTTCGTCTGATCTTCCTCCACCTCCACCTTTTAACATATAGCCCCCACCATCAAAGAAAAGAAAGAGTGGTGAGGCTTTAGCTTCGACTAAGGGCATCAAACAAAGCGTTCGCAAAAAGACCCTCGATGTTCCAAAAGACATCAACATAATGGAAGATAAGGAGGCAATGACTAGAGCGGCCATAAATTTTTATTTTGACAAAGACAAGGACCATTTTGGTGGGAAGCCATTCGCTTGGTTTTACAACGAATCAGCTGCAGTGATGGGACAGGTAAATTTTTGAAACATGTGTAATAATCCATTTCGATCATATCCTTCCATACTAAGATTCCATCATACAAGCTCTTCTGCTTCACAACCTCTTTACAAATAAGGCTGCTCACAAGTACGAGCAAGAGCTTCTGAGGAATAGGAAGCTTGAAGAGGAGCTGAAGAAGGTGAAAGCTGAGAGGGAGAACAAACAAAAGGAGCTTAACGATGCTGCAGATGCATTAAACAGGTCGAACGAGAAGGTACTAAGCTTGTTTAGCAGCCTCCGACTATCCAAAGAAGAAGTCGATGTCTTGAAGAAGACAGTGACTACGAAAGACAAGGACATCGAAGAAATCAAGGAGCAGCCGCTCGAGGTCCATGGCACTTCTTCCTTCAAGGCATGACTTGAGGCCTTGTTAGAATTCAAGTTAGGCCAACTCAATGTCAAAAACATTAACAAAGAGATCAAGGAACTCCAACAATTGCTATCGACGGATGACCCAAATGTCCAAGGCGAATCGGCTTGTCAAGAAGGCTTTGTCGAGCCCTTTGCTCCTGAGCCTGATGCTACTTTGATTCCAATCGGTGAAGTTGTCGAGCCTTCAATCATCGAGCCTACTAAGGGTGAAAATGCTTAACTCTTGGAGGGAGGAGATCCTTGAAACATTTTTTTGTTTTATGTTTAAACTGTCATTCCTATTTTGTTTGTATCGAACATTTTATTTTGACAAATAGAACTTGAAATTTCAAATTCAATTTCTTGAAGTTAGAAGTAGATTTATAACGCTTTCATCCCATATGCAGCAATCAATCTCTTGGTAAATAATCAAAAAGTAACTAAACCAACAATACACAATAAATTGAAGTATCCAATCCAAAGGGATTATTATAAATTGCAGCCGCTATTCGAGCATAAATCAAACTTCTCATATAAGACTCGTAGAATCGATTGAGCCAAGCATGTCCTTGAGCCATGAAATAGATGCATAAGACTGAGAGTTTGAATAAAGCTATAATCGACACCAAAAATGTAAAACTGAAATCCAGGAGTTGATCGAAATTTTTTTTTATCTTATAAACCCCGATTATGGCTCCAATTAGCAAGTGTAATTTTGGATTGAATTGATTGAGTTTAGGGCCATGATTATGGCAGCGTGAGCTATGTTAATTGAATTAGTCAAGTTCAAAAGTTAGCTATGAAAATGGCCATGGAGAATGGTCAGATCGATACGGCCAAATCCAAAGTTGGGCCATTAAAATGGCGAAGTGAAGGTGTGCATATTGAGCTGGTTGTATCCGTAGTTTAGCCATGAAGATGGCAATTTGAGAGTTTGGATTGAGCTATTTGAGTTCAAAGTTGAGCCATAAAGATGGCAATTTTAGAGTTTCGATCGATCTAGTCGAGTACAAAGTCGAGCCATAAAGATGGAAATTTTAGAGTTAGGATCGACTAGCAATTTTAGATTTCGGATCGAGTTGGTTGAGTCAAAAGTTAAGCCATGAATATGGCAATTTTAGAGTTTAGATCGAGCTAGTCGAGTCCAAAGTTGAGCCATGAAGATGGCAATTTTAGAGTTTGGATCGAGCTAGTCAAGTCCAAAGTTGGGCCATAAAGATGGCAATTTTAGAGTTTGGATCGAGCTGGTCTAGTCCGAAGTTGAATAGAAAGCTTAGTCGCATTTCCTAAGGAAAAAACTTGTCAATTATCTTTGGGAAATAAAATTTGAATTAATAAAGCGGTTACACTCATTTATATAGTATACGAGCTACCTACATACCCCATGTGTAGGGATCAAGCCAAATGTAGTTCGATTACATAACAAAGTGAAACAAATGTTACATGTAGTACTTCCTCAAATGATTCACGTTCCAGCTCTTGGTAATGAAGGATCCATCCAGCTTCTCTAACTTGTATACTCTGTCTTGAACAACTGATCGTATTCGATGAGGTCCTTCCCAATTAGCCGTCAATTTTCTAATGTTAGCTTCTTTTGTATTCTAAAAGACTTTTTTGAGCACGAGCTCTCTTTCTTGGAATTTTTTGAGCTTGACCTTTTAGTTGTAATATCTGGCTACGGCTTGTTGGTAGCAACCTAGGCGATAGAAAGCCTTGTCCCTTTTCTCATCTATCAAGTCCAGTGCATCCTACATCATCTCGTCATTTTTTGCTTCGTTCAGGAGAGAATAATCGACTCAAAGATCTCAGGCAACTATCTCTCCTGGAATAACGGTTTCTGTTTTGTATTTGAGCGAAAAGGGAGATTTGTCAGTCGCCCTTCTCGGAGTCGTTCAATAGGCCCATAGCACCATCAGGAGTTCCTCAACCTAACGTGTAGCGTCCCCTTTTTTGGACGTCACAGATATCGTTACATTCATTCTTTAAAACATTAATTGGAGCAAACTATTGTAATTAATAACATGCATTTGAAATCATAGTTTGGAAAGCATTCCCAGGATCTTTACTTACATTTTTTTTTTTTTTTACAAAAATACAATTTGCAAGAAATTATAATTAGTTAATTATAACAATTTGCTTTTCCATAAACATTCTGTAAATAGTTTGCTAATATCATTTAAAATTAAATTGACCTTTGAAAACAAAAGATAAAATTGTTTGAACACAACTCGATTGGCAGACCGAACTTTTAATTTTGGCAAGCCGAACTCAACCAGTAGGCAGAAGATCACCCATGGGCAGGCCGTCCGAGGCTTTGCAAAATGGGGTTTTAAAATTAACAAGATCGGCAGGCCGATACATGGCAACCGGCAGGCTGATCAAAACTATTCGGCAATCCGACCAGTATGGTCGGCAGGCCAAACAAAAGACAATTTGTTTTAAAAATAAGTTTTAAAGCTTCAAATGCAGAAGAAAGTTTATAAAATATATTAAACCAACATTCACAAAATCTATAAAACTTATCCTTAAATTATAAACATACCCAAATTCATAAATCATGAATTATTTCATTATAGTCTCTTTCCTTGGCGTTCTTCCATTTGCAATTCTTCTTTCCTAGCTCACACGTCTGTCATTGTCCTCCGCCTACTCCATAACTTTCTTACCCTTATCTGCAACATGATGAAAAACTTGAATAAGCTAATGCTTAGCAAGTACATTGTAATTCTCACAACTTAAAAACATTTCATAAATATCATCATCATCATCATTATCATCATCATAATAGTACACTAGGCACATTTTCATAGGAACATATCTTTCCTTACATCAACCATATTAAAACTTATCCATTTT
>CAMOHE010043049.1:0-30635 GCA_946598075.1 Artocarpus hirsutus
ATACTTTTGTCCTTAAAAGTAATTTAATTAATAAATGATACAATAATAAGAAATCTTAAAGGATGTATGAAAAGTAAAATAAGATATGTGAATAGATCCACACTAAATTCAATTTGCCTTGAATTAACCACCGTGCAGTTATAAAGTAATTATGTTTACCAAATTATCTTATCTAAAGCGTAGAAGAAATCGTTTAAACCAGATCACATGTCTATCTATGCCTAGAGCTATATAGTCTTCAAACTGTCCTATTACATCTCCTACCTTGTAGGCTGTATAAAAATATCTTATGTGTGTTAGAAAAAGCCTATAAATATTAAGGAAATAGAGAAGGTGTGTAAGAAAATTAACAAACTTCTTATACTCTTTCCTAGAAACATTCTTCTATACTCTCTTGAAAACTAAATAGAACAACCAGCCTTTAGCAGCGTTATCGCAGTGCAACAGGTCGGGTTTCTTGATTGAAACATACTTTAGTCAAGCCATTTGCTTCCAATAATCTCTCCCTTTATTTTTATTATTACTTACGTTGTAAATAAATTAGTGTAGATACCACCACTCGATATTCTATAACCTCTATGTATTGTCTCTCATTTAGACTCATTATCTCTCTATCTATTCCCCTCATAGTATTATGCATGATCGACCCATAATTCCCCTCTTAATTTATGTGTAACTATGCAACTCATGTCTTTTTTTCTTACTTCTACTCATGTTTTCTAGGTTATAAACAAAGCTTATATGAGCTTGTATTTGATACCTCTTATAAGTGAAAGAGAGAAAAAAAAAAAAAAAAACCTTATATAGTCTATCATATTTCTCGTGTTGTTCTCCCTTGCTTTATTTAGTTTCTTGTAATATTCTAGATTTTGTAATTGTCTATAACAAGTTATCATCCCCAGTCTCTAATAGTTTTTCTAAGAGTGACTTAATTCTTAGATAGACTCCTTTTCATCTTTTGAAGCTTGAAGGTTTATATATTTGGAGATTACGTGCCATATGGTGATGAGGTATTTCTCATACGTTGCTATAGTCACAAACTCCACTTTTGTGATATCTTCATATTGATTGGAAGATGTTTTTGCTTTTGTTTTGTTTTTTTTTTTAGGATTTTTCTTTTACAATGATAATGTAATCATCTAGTATAATCATTGGTTTTAAATTATTGGGTGTTATGGTGGATTTTTGACTTCACATCCCCACTTGTGTTTCATTTTTCTTATGGATAAGAATATACATAATTATGTAAAATTTATTATTTATAATTTCGTGATTGATGGTTTATATCCATATCAACATAGGAGTGATATAGAAAATGATATATGTTTATCAGTTCATTAATTATTATATTCTCTCTCTCTATATATTATTTATTATATATTATATATTATATATTATATGGTATTTTCTTATACCTTGTTTTCCCATGGTGGTAACTTACAATCATCATTTTGTTCATTTCATTTGATACGGCAGATGGACATATGTAATCATGCTACAAAAAATATTTTCGCTGTTTATATGATTATCATCCTTTATTTCTAAAGATCAAGTTTTAATAATTGTTAAATGATATCACATTAGGTAATATTACGATCTTTAGTTATTGAATTCAATCGGAATTTAATTGTTCATGCTCGTGATTTTAGCTTTTGTTTTAGCATTTATGTTCTAAAATTTCAATGGTTGATAATGCTACTGATACAATGGTTCTTTCTAATCATTTTATTTTGTCTAGTATTTTGGACAATATAAACTCTATGGACCCTATTTGCCAGAAGTTAAAGACATCCTTAGACTTCTGAAAAGTTATTGTATCAACATAGATGTAATTTTTGTAATATATTAGCATATACTTTTGAGCTAATAATTTTTAAAGCTATTAATTTTTCTTATTTGGTTAGATAAGATCATAAAAAAACATACATTAAAATATTAATTCATACTCCGACCTTTGCAAAGAAAAAATATAAACATTAAAATTCGAATCCTAGTTGATACACGCACACACCATACACCTAACCACTTGAGTTAGCCTTAAGATAATCTCTAGTGGCTCTATTTCTCTTCTCAATACTGTCTTTTCTATGTAGATTGTATCTCTTCTATCTTGCTTTTGAATTTTTGGACGGGAGAAATGAAACAAAAGTTCGGGAGGCAGTGGAAATGAACTTTAAAGTTTAAACCTCAACGTCGGAAATAGATTTTATTCAAATTTAGTAGCGGACTAAAGCCTGCTCTCCTCTCTCTCTCTCCCTGTTTTCTATACGCAAAGTGTACGATTAGCCGTTGAGTTCACTGACATTGGAATTACAAATTTATAACAAACCTGCAGTGAATGAAGGAATAGGGTCGTAGGGCTGTCCTCAAACTCTTAATATCTAGACACATTAGTCTCTATTTTAAGAATTTAGATAAGGTTCTTAAACTCTTAATTTATTAAGACCTTAGTCCTTACCTATTTTTACCATTAAATAACATAATGAATATTAATATTTTGAGCTTTTTGCTCCTTGGGTCTTGAAAATGCATTTTTTTAGTAGAAAGGTCTCTAAAAGCTATCCTTTTTTTCTTAAGTATAACTTATTGTGTTTTGGTTCAAAAATAATATTTTAACACTTTAGCATAAAGTTAATGACAATAAATTAAGAGATTGATTATCAAAAAACAAGAAATTCATAAATATCTATTCTATTTTATTTTTAATAAGTTTGTACCAAATTGCAATGATGTAACCAAATAATTGTAACACAAGAATATTTAGTTGTTTAAATACACTTTTCTTTCCTAAATATCTATAATATAATAGAGGATAATAAAAAGCATGTAATTGAATAGTATATAATTGGACAATTAATTATTGTGTTCGTCTTTAGTTATATCGTTGTAATTTGAACCAACTTCATCAAAATATAATGGAATAGATGACTAATTTTTTCAATGACATTTGTGAATTTGTTCGGTTTATAATGAATTATTTGTTAATAATTATCATAATTAACTTTTTCTTCTAGGGCATTTAAGCATTATTTTAGATAAAAAAAATAAATTATACTTCAAAAAAAGCTTTTGCGGACATATCTGTTAAAAAATATATACGATTTTAGGACCCAAAAACAAAAAAACCTCAAAATATTGACATTTCTTATGTCATTTAATAGCAAAAAGAATATAAGCACTAACGGTGCCAACAAATCAACAGTTTAAGGACTTAAATATCTAAATTCTTAAAATGAAGACCCACGGTGTCAATAAGTTGAAAGTTTAGGACTTAGGTGTCCAAATTCTTAAAATGAAGACTGAGATATCAGCAAATTAAGTGTTTAAGGATCTAAAAGTCTAAATTCTTAACATGAAGACCCAAGTGCCCAAGGTTTTAAAATTTGAGGACCTACGATACCAAAATATCATTTATTTAAAAACTTCACATTCGGTTTTGATTTCATAAAACATATACCTTTAAATCTATACCTTAGCTCATCAACAATTGATTGACATTTGAAATGACTTATAGAAATGACTAAATTACTTTCTAAGTAAAAGATTAAAAAAAATAAAACTTTTAGAAAATGAGAAGACGACACAACAAATAAAAAAAGAAATAATAAAACGAGAGACGTAAAACCGCATCCTCGATTTCAAGGATATTATAGAAACCTTCGAGGTCAACTCTTGTTTTCTTGGATCCATTCCCGTAGTGATGTCGTTAGATCAACATCGTGAAAACCAATCCAATGTCACACTAGGCTGAAGTATATGCTAGAATTGCCTTTTTTGCATCGACTAAAAGTTTATTTTTCTCCTCTTAATCAATATGAGCGCTCTATTGGTATGCCTCCTCATGCACAATGATAATAACATAAGAGCATATGAAATGACTCTTTAAGTGTCGTAAATTTAAAACATGACAGAGCTAAGCTTGCACATGGAAAACCACAAGACAAAAATGAACCTTGTAGTCAGAGAGAGAGAGAGAAAGAGAGAGAGAGCTATTCTTTAAAGTAACCACCGTGGATTTCATACTCCAAAACTAAAAAAGAACCAAATTTACTATTACAGGAGAATTGGGTAAACGCGAAACGACCTTATTTGGTGGATTATCCTTTTTATTATTATTATTTCCTTTTATGGGATGAACTGGAAAGCAAAGTTTACACACGAGAAAATCACATACATTAAAAAAAATATTACAAGAAACAAATTGCAACATGTAACATAGTCAACTCATCATTCAAGACGTGAAAATAAAAAATAAAAAATAAAAAAGGAAAGAAGCTGCAGCACAACAGTCAATCCACTGATACACATGAACATAATACAGAGCATTTGTCCTGCAATCATTTGTCTTCTTGGATCATCACCACCAATGCTTAAAAACACAACAAACTGATTCCAGCAGGACCAATCATGGCTTTGAACACAGCTCCAGTCGTCTGGAATTATATAAATTGGGCACGAAGCATAAATACAAAACAATGTCCTGTTAAATCTACCGTAAAGTAGGCGTTGGTTCCTCATGATTCAGCACGCAAGCAGCAGAACCATTTCTTCTGCAAATCAAAGCAGTTGCAAATATAAAAAAAAAGCATTTATAGGGCTACCAGTATCATCATTCACAGGCCAATAATACGATAATCCTATCTAAAAATTCCAACACTTCAGTTCACATTGCACAAATCTGTTTGCTTGTCTCCCCTAAAGGCTAAAGGTAACTTATCAGCTATCACTGAACCTTCATACTACTATAGGTAGGGATTAGTGGCCATAAAAAATCAAAAAACTAGTAGTGTGTTTGGTTCATAGGTTTGTACATAAAGTTTTTATTTAAATTTAAACTTTTTTGAGAGGAAATGCTGGTGGAACATTTCTGATCACGGATGCGAAATTATAGAAAGTAATAAAATGCACGTCTGAAAAATATGAGGCTGTACAGAGCAAGAAAAAATAACACGTTTTGCTAGTATGGATAAAAGCTGTTGATTCATTTTTTCTAAATTGGACAAAAAAGAGGGAGCTCAAGAAGAGCAGATGTTGAGACATTATGTAAAAAGGGACAGCATTTCAAAAAAAGATACGATTTTCAAACAGAGGTTCTTTGAGTAAAACTAAAGCAACCAATACCAAAAGGATTAGGGAAACAGGTTCTTTGAGTCAAAAATGAGGTAAATTATAGTTCACTTAATTGGATGAAAAAGAGTCTGCACAATGACAAACCATTAGTTATTTATAAGATGGAATCCATAAATGTTTACAATCATAATAATATAAATTCCACATAGAACCAAATACGTTAGACTCAGAAAGCACCTGTAACAAAATATAAAAAGCAATGAAAATAATGCTTCTTTAAATATGTTGTTCAAGATGTGAATGAATAACGAGAGAGAAATTCAAACGATCTTGGACATATTATGGAGTCAAACAAAATGGGATGTTGTTCAAGAAGTGAATGAATAACCAGAGAGAAAGTCAAACCATCTTGGACATATTATGGCGTCAAACAAAATGGGACAGGTTTATGTTCTGGTGCAAATTATAATCTTATGAGTGATTAAGAATATGTACAACTACTTTTCATCATAAAAAGTTCGACTAACTTTTTTATTGTTAAGACAAACCAGTTCTCTCATGTAACACGCATTAGAAGAGTTGCAAAATATAGTCCTTGAAAAAAAAAAGGGCATGTGAACACAAGCACGAGGAAAAAGCAAGTAACAACTTACAGTTGGAGGCTTTCCAAGAACTGCTTCATGCTTGAAGGTTGGGTCCTCCTTTGCTGGTGATTCAGGTTTTCCACCTGTCTTTTTTTCATTCCTAGCTTTGTTAAAGATTACTGTGAATCCCTCAGCTGATGCTGGATCATTGACATCCCATTCCCCAAACTTTGGCAGTGGTCTACCTTTCTCCTACAGTAAATAAAACTTCACTTGAGAAAGGCAATCACAAAAAGCATGAATTAACACGTACAAAAACCAAAATGTTCTTTGAGGCGCCATTCTTGCAACGTTTACACTCACAATAGAGGTAAAACTTACGTAGATAAGTAGATGAAAAAACAGTGTGGCATTCAGATCACTGGAGATTTTTTTTTCTATTGGGAGGGGGGCGGAATGTGCAGCACAGATGCAGATACGAAAAAGTTTTGACGGAGAAGCAGGAAGGGAAAATGAAGAATAGAACAGATATAATACAGGATTAGAGCGCACACAAAATTCTCAAGACTACAGACTAAGATAGGGCGCTAATTTGCAACATTTGCGAAGAAAATTTCATCATTAATTAGTTCCATTTTATCAAGCTTCTCACTCCCATCCTCTCTATTGTACTAGAAGAAACATTTGTGTGATTAAACCAACTAAACATCCTAAATCTAGTGCTTTCATGGATTCAAGATATATGCATATGTTATGCCCTCATTTTTTATTATTATTTTTTTAAAGATACATTTTTTTGTTACAATGGAGGATCGAACCTCCTTCCCCCCAAACCAATACTCACCCCACCCTTTTCCCAATACCACTAGACCAACATGTCTTGTGCACGTACTCATTTTTTACCATAGACAATCATTCTCAACATTACTGAGGACATTGATATGCATCCTTTATCAATATCTGTGGAGTGCAGATCAATTTCAAGCAGTTTCATTAGAAGATCAAGTCATAATATATCTAACAGACCCAAATCAATAATAATTACTTGCTTTGCCAAGAGTATTACTTAAGAAATGAACTAGTACAACAACATTCAAAACCAATTTGTCCTTGAAATATTTAATACAACCACAAACTCAGATAATTCTGTAATTTTTACACTATAATGAGGCATACGCAAGAGAAGAAAAGCGAGAAAGAACATCTATCCAATTGCTATTGCAGCTTCTCGACCAGTTTAGGTTTTACAAAAGACTCCACCTAAAAAACACACTCCTCAGTGAAATTCACAACAAAATTCTTGTACGAATTTCAGAACTGCATAATACAAGGGGAAAAAAAGTATAGAAAATATGGAACCTTTACTCAGAAACCTCTCTGCCAATAAGCAACACCACATCAAAGTGACCACAAACAAAGAGCATTTGGTAAAGTATTAAAAAAATTAAAAACCAAACGCTTATTATCCACAACCTAAAACCACAAGAATCAGAACAAATAAATCAAATTAAATCCATTCAAATTTCAATCTACTAAACAATGAAACCTAAATCGCTTTCCAGAAAACAAGAAGAAAGCCCAGGCTCAAGGGCCCATCTCTGTCATATTGTCAAGCCAAAGAAGAGAGAAAGCCTAGCCCTTAAAGCAAGCCTGCTTCACCTTCACTTCCTTCCGTGCCTGATTCTTAGTCTGCTCTAAAGGCAGCCAGTGACTCGAGGTCTTCTGGAGTGAAATCACTCTCGGGCAATTCAATGGTTCAGGTCTGGTTCAAATGGTATCTGGGGTATATCTCTTATCTGCTGAAAGCCTAGGTTTACTATTATATATACCCCAGATTAACGGAACAAAATTTCATCTAGAATGGGTTATTGAGGTAAAGGACTTCAACATCGCGGGGTATAATGAAAAGCTCTCAGCAGGATTATAGAGGCTCTATTTGAGGATTTTTCAAGTCTTCTTCCACAAAGAACCAAGTGAATTCAAAAGCTGAGAAACAAGTGATTTTTTTTACTCAAAACACAACAAATACACAAATAAAAACTGCGATTAACACCATAGATTAACATGAAATGCGGCAAGAATTCAGAAAGGATCGGAAAGGAAGATAAGCGCAAAGGAGAACGATGTTCAAAGCAAATTCACAACTCACAAGTCACAAAAAAAAAGGTCACCGAAAAACAGGAAATTTGGTCAAAATTTAGTCTCAGATCACACACAACACAGGTAAACAAACAACATATAGATACAGATACAGAGAGAATTCGTATAAGCATTAAAGGATTAGATTGGGAGACGTACCGCCATGGATTTCTTCGCTTTTTCACTTTGGAATTTTTTTTCCCCCCCGAGAAACAAAAGCCGCCTCTTTTCTTTTTACTGTTGCGGTGTTGTTCAACTTCTGCCTATCGATTATTCTCCTTTCTCAGAGAAAGTTAGAGAGAGAAGGAGAGAGAAAGGGGAGAGCCGAGCAGTGGGTAAGTGTGGGCCTAATGGGCCAGAAAACGCCAGGCCCAAGTTAATTAAAGAGCGGGCCCACAGTTTTGAATCGCTTGACGGTGCTGGGAAGTGCCAGCGATGCATCACCAAAAGAATGCGGCCAATTTCTTTGGCCAATTGAAAGCTTGAATCTTCCAATAATGCCGATCAGAGAGGGCACAAATTCCCTGGGATCAGTCACATGCTACTTGCGGACGTCTAACGGTATTTTGAAGCTGCGGAGATGGGAATGATAGATTTTATCTGCCTAAAATGGTAGTGGTAATAGTAATAAAATAAGAATAGGAACAGAATAGAAAAGAAAGAAAGTTGATGGATTTGTATGGTTATAATTTTGCAAATACGAAAAACGGAATGCGATTATTTTTGTTGTGGACAAAATTATCTTGTTAATAGGTTTTGTTTCAAAGCAATTCACATAAATGCCTTTTTCTAATTCATTTTTATTTATGCCATTAAATAGCAAAAGTTCTTATGCGATAAACTAAGTGCATGTCTCTACAAGACATGTCGCAAACATTTTTTATGTCCTTTCAAAACATTTTTCATGTCCCTGGGGGACATGTCACATGTCCTTCTGAGACATATCGCATACCCCTCGAACATTTTCCAAATCCCTCCCAGACATTTTTTGTGTCCCTTTGCGATATATTATGTGCCCTTATGAGACTTTTTTGATGTCTTCTAAGACATTTTTTGTGTCCCTCTAAGACTTTTTACCGAGATATGTTTTATGTCTCTCGAGACATGTTGCAGTGTCCCTCCAAAACACATCTTGTTAGGACAAAGAAAACGTCCCAGCATAACACTTTTTTTCCTTTCTTTTTCTCTCTCCTTTCTCTTTCTCTTGCTCTCTCTCTTCACCCACACTGACGACGTCTCTGGCACCAACGACGTCACCAATGGCCAGTCTAACATGAAAAAATTGAGGAAAAAAACTAACTACAACAACAACATCATCATCATCAATAACAATAACAAAAAGGAATGACGAAGCAACCGCCGCCGGCGCCGACTTTGCCACTCCTATGATTGTTGGCGATATTCCAAACTTAACAAGGATGGTGACACGAAGCTCGAAAGCATATCGAAATTGACAACATGAGCTCAGATCTAATGGACAATGTAACTCTAACATGATGGGCGATGACAAAAACAGCGAGGACGGATCTTGTCCTACAGGCAATGTGCAAAGGGTGACAATGAGTCTGATCAAGGCTTCTCCATAGGTCCAGTGTGAGAGCAAAACTCTATCGGAGCAACCTTTTCTCCAGTGTGGCTGTCAATCAATGGGTGGAAACGTTGTGGATCTTAGTTGCCATATCTTGCCATGGAAAAGGTTGGCTATCAAACAACTTCAAGAAATCCCACGCTAAGCCCTGCAAAGCCAGAGGCCATGATGGCAGAAACTTTGAAGCATCTAAGCTACCATTAATGGAGCTCGAGAGCCAAATTTATGACAGATTAAGCCTTGGGTTTCATCTTCACTAAGGAAACTAAATCAATCTTTGTCATCCTTAGAGTTCGAGATGGATTTCTCGAGCAAAAAAGCTATTGACAGAGAATGTTTGGGAGGCTCTACATTGTCAACAATGGCAAAGAGTTGGGGCTAGTGTTTTGAGGGAGTGAAGGTTTAGAGAAGAGGTTGGGAAAATTTTGTGGCATAAACTTTTTTTAAGTTTATTTTTGTGGTATAGATAAAATGTAGAGAAGAAAATGTGACAGGATGTCTAGTTTTCTCTTTGTTTTATTCCTAAAAAAAAGTGTTGCTTTATGGAAATGTTTCTTCTGCGTTGTTATTAAACATTTTTGTTGCAACAACTCAACTGTTCGGGCCATAACTTAGTACTAATTTCTTAAACTTAATCATACTTGCTTGTACAATTGTGAAATATTTGAAAAAACAATATTTATATTTCTTAGGTTGTCACTAAAATATATTTAGAACATTTGTTTTACTTATAATTACAAAGCACACCCTCTGTAGTCTTACCAAAAGCAGTATTAGTACACTACTAGATTGTTATATACTATAATAAATTATACCGGGTGTTTGGCAAAGTGGTGGGAACTGTGGTTCCTACCACAAACTCAGTTATGAACAGTATAAAGCTCTCACATGCTACAGTAACAATAAAAAAATTTGCTATAGTGTAAAGCTCTCACATGCTACAGTAAAAATGGTTTTCACCACTGGTTCCCACCACCTTCCAAACACCCCATATAATTTTTTCAAAAAGTGGAATGTAAAATAACAGAATCCATTGTCCGACATTTGCATCAGCCTACTGCCTCATTTATAAGCGATTAAGCCTTGGGTTTCATCTTTGCCGAGGAAACTAAATCGATCTTTGTCATCCTCCGAATTCGAGATGGGTTTCTCCAGCAAAGAAGCTAGCGACAAAGAATGTTTTGGAGGCTCTGTGCTCTTAACCAGTGGAGAGTTGGGGCCAGTGTTTTGAGGGAGTGAAGGTTTAGAGAAGAGGTTGAGAAAATTTTATAGCATAAACTTTTTTTAAGTTTGTTTTTGTGGTATAAATAAAATATAGAGAAAAAAATGTGACAGGATGTCTAATTTTCTCTTTGTTTTATTCCTAAAAAAAGTGTTACTTTATGAGAATGTTTCTTTTGCACTGTTATTAAACGTTTTTATTGCAACGACCCGATTGTTCGAGCCTTAACTTGGTACTAATTTCTTAAACTTAATCTTACGTGCTTGTAAAATTGTGAAATATTTGAAAAACAATATTTATATTTCTTAGGTTGTCATTAAAATATTTTTAGAGCACTTGTTTTACTTATAGTTACAAAGCACACCCTCATATCGTCTTTACCAAAAGCGGTATTAGTATACTACTAGATCGTCATATACTAAAATAAATTATAAGTTTTTAAAAAAGTGGAATGTAAAATAGCAGAATCCATTGTCTGACCTTTGCATCAGCCTACTGCCGAATTTATAAGTTGTTTAGCCTTGGGTTTCACCTTTGCTGAGGAAACCAAATCGATGTTTGTCATCCTTGGAATTCAAGATGGGTTTCTCCAGCAAAGAAGCCAGCGACAGAGAATGTTTTGGAGGCTTTGTGCTGTTAACAATGGTGGAGAGTTGGGGCTAGTGATTTGAGGGAGTAAAGGTTTAGAGAAGAGGTTGAGAAAATTTTGTAGCATAAACTTTTATTAAGTTTATTTTTGTGGTATAAAAAAAATATGGAGAAAAAATGTGATAGGTTGTCTAATTTTCTCTTTGTTTTATTCCTAAAAAAAAGAGTTACTTTATGAAAATGTTTCTTTTGCATTGTTATTAAACGTTTTTATTGCAATGACTTGATTGTTCGAGCCTTAACTTGGTACTAATTTCTTAAACTTAATCTTACTTGCTTGTAAAATTATGAAATATTTGAAAAAACAATATTTATATTTCTGAGGTTGTCACTAAAATGTTTTTAGAACACATGTTTTACTTATAATTACAAAGCACACCCTCATATCGTCTTATTAAAAGCAGTATTAGTACACTACTAGATCATCACGTACTATAATAAATTATAAATTTTTCAAAAAGTGGAATTTAAAATAGTGGTATCCACTACCGACCTTTGCATCAGCCTACCACCGAATTTATGAGCGATTAAGCCTTGGGTTTCATCTTCGCTAAGGAAACTAAATCGATCTTTATCATCCTTGGAATTCGAGATGGGTTTCTCCAACAAAGAAGCCAACGGTGGAGAATGTTTTGGAGGCTCTGCGCTATTAACAATGGTGGAGAGTTAGGATCAGTGTTTTGAGGGAGTGAAGGTTTAGAGAAAAGGTTGGGAAAATTTTGTGGTATAAACTTTTTTAAGTTTATTTTTATGGTATGAATAAAATGTAGGGAGAAAAAATGTGACAAGATGTCTAATTTTCTCTTTGTTTTCTTCCTAAAAAAGTGTTGCTTTATGAAAATGTTTCCTTTACACTGTTACGAAATGTTTTTATCATAACGACCCAATTGTTTGAGCTATAAGCTTGTACTAATTTCTTAAACGTAATCTTACTTGCTTGTAAAATTAAGAAATATTTTGAAAAAAATAATATTTATATTTCTTAGGTTGTCGCTAAAATATTTTTAGAACACTTGTTTTACTTATAATTACAAAGCACACCCTTATAGTGTCTTACCAAAAGCGGTATTGGTACATTACTAAAACGTCACATACTATAATAAATTATGTCTTTCAAAAAGCAAAATGTAAAATAGCAGTGTCCACTACCTGATTTTTGCATCAGCCCACCGCCGACCTAACCTATCAATCATTCATATTGGCCTCTTGACAGGTTTTCCTACCACATTAAGGAACTAGATGAGCTTTTGCTAAGCAAACTAGATGAGCTTTTGCTAAGCAAGGGTAAACATTTCTCACAAAACATTTTTAAGGGAATACTAGCAATAAAACAATGCTTGATTCCAATTATGCTTAATTATTGACATCTTATTATTATTATTATTATTATTATTATTATTATAGGGTGTTTGGAAGGTGGTGGGAACCAGTGGTGAGAACCACTTTTACTATAGCATATGAGGACTTTACACTGTAGCAATTTTTTTTATTGTTACTGTAGCATGTAAGAGCTTTTTACTGTTCATAACTGATTTTGTGGTGGGAACCGCATTTCTCACCACTTTGCCAAACACCCCTATTATTATTATTATTATTAACTTGTTTAGAATTGTGAGCCCAAATATTTGTACCAAATGTGCATGATTATCAAACACTAAGATCGTAACTTAACCTAACATGGTGTTCCCCTTAGGTCTGAGGAAATCTAATCCTCCCCATAAAACCTTGTTATCAATGCATTTTTTTTTCAATGTTTCACATTATTTATTGTTAAAGGGCATTCTAGATTTATCTTTTTTTGTTCTTTTTGAAAGGAAACGAGTTTATGGAATAACAAATGAAAAATAAAGGAACTTTACCATTATTTTTCCTTAAGAACAAAGCCAGGATCAAGAAAATTGGCCTATCACATCTTTGGGTCTAACAAGAAAAAAGGTTTAAAATAAAAGAAACTAAAATCTTTTTGATGTTTGGGTTTGACATGCTATTATCTTATATATCTCATTCCACATAGAATAATCTCATTAATAACAATAGATGACTTCTTTCTCTTTTGTCTCTCTTATTTATATAGGTAAGACAGGCTAAGTAGAAGAAAATGAAAATTTGGAGCAAAATAGGCATAAAAAAAACCAAATTTTAATTTTCATGCGTTCAAGAAATCACCATGTGTGACTAAAAGAGAGAAGTTCAAGTCACGTCCCTAGAAGATTGCACTCAAACTGGCTAGATTCAAACGTGCGCATACAGCGGACAAAAACGCTTAAATAATAGAAGCAACAAAACCCCACCCTTTTACTACTCACCATGTGGCCCACTACATAGCCCACCTCTCCCGTGGGCCTAATATGAACGACAAACTTCATTCGAAGCCTGTGTGCCTGCGAGTCTCGCCCGGCCTAAAGCTGCCACGTGTCCAGCTCCAAAGCTCGTCTAATTCAATGTTGCCATGTGTCAACCTAAAAAAAGTATGCTACAGCTGGCACTTGTGGAAAGGAAGAAGAGAAAAAAAAAAAAAGACTGAGGCGAGATTTCATTGGCGGGGTGTAAGGGAACTAAAAGATAGGGGTGAAGAGAGAGCCTAAAGAACGGGAAAAAAGAAGAAGAAGAGTTTAGGTCTTTATTTGGTGAGAATTAGTGTATTTTAAAAAGATTTTTGGTTTTGGCAATTCAAAAAGAAATCATTAAGAAGGCATGCAAGAGAAAGAGGAAGAGGTGAGAAATTTAGAGATTTCTTAACTAGTTTTTTCTTGATTTCTTTCATCTTTTAATTAATTTTGTTGTCTCAATAATGATGAAAATCTTGTGGAGTGTTGTGTTGCTTTTAATCATGAACTATTTTTTTCCTTGTATTGCAATGATATCCATATATGTAGCTAGAATTTATCTTCTTTTTCTTTAATATATGATGATCATATTTGAATTGTTTGCTCAACTTTGTGTTTAATGCTCTAAATTACTTGGCCACTAATGAAGTGATTTGGTAACTGTAATGAACTTGGAAGAGAGATTTTTGTGTCATGCCATAAATAGAGTGACACATGTAAGTGTGAGATAGAAATATACTTGTATTATGTGTAACCATTGGTGAGAGCCTATACTTAAAGAATCTTTGCTTAATTTGATTCTCATAGAAATATAGTCAATTAGTTAAGTGGGATATATCTACATAGACATCGAAAGAGGTTTGTAGAGGAATTAGTATTACTTGGTTAACAATTTAATTTGGTTAATTAATCAAAGAGAGGGGAGAGATTCAAGTAATGGGGGAAAATTGGAATCCTAAAGATTTTATTTCATTTCTTATTTTGTAACTCTGTTTTTTGTTTTTATTCCTTGATTTATTTATTTTTGTTGTTTGGATAAAAATAGGGCAATCCAATTTTAGTACTTGATAGTTTTATTGTCAAATTTTTATAGAAACACCTTACTCATCACTTTATTACTTATGAACTGTGTATACTTGCACATTTTTGTTAGTTTAATTATGCTTTGAAAACCTAGCATTGGCTTTTGGCTGGTTGTTAGAGCCTTGGCGCCTTGATGCTATGGTGTTCGGTCGTGGAGAGGCTTCAAACAAGAAAGCGTTCGAGGGTAGCTTGGGGGGCTGTTTGGCAAGGCATGGAGATGCTCAACAGGATGTTGGGGTGCGCTGGTGTTGTCGCAGGGTTGGACGGATGGGCAACCACCTTAGGTGAGGCAACTGTTGGTTGGTATGCCACTTGGGTTAGGCATAGATCCAAGTGGTAGGGGTTAGCTGGGCTAGTTTTGGTGTTAAGGTAGAGGTGAAGAAGTAATGGTGGCTAATAGGATGAGGTGTGGGAAGCGACTAGAAGGATGGTGGGGCAGGAGGTTCTCCCCCAATGAGGTGGTGATCCCTCAAGTTGGGCCCCATTTATAGAGTCCATGTGTTTGGTAGTCATTGTCCAGCCACTGGTTGGTCTTCCAGATTGTTGAGGCTGCTTATGGCTTTTGTTGTTATTTTCTTAATATGTGTTTGTTTTTAATAAAGGCGATGATGTTTTATGCCTTGTTGGTTTTTGTGTTTTATTTTTGGCCATTTTGTAATAATAGAAGCGATCTCCCTACCTTCGATCTTGGTTTGTATCCTACTAATTAGTATTGTGTATGATGACTGGTGACCAAAATAGACTCTATGTTAGGTTGCATATTCTCGTATTAGGGTAGGTTTGATTTTGGTCAATTGATTTTGTTTATTAAGAGTATTGGTATATTGTAATGAGCAGTTGAGGAGCTCTAGTCTAGGTGTCGAGGGGGCTTTTTCTCTTTGGGTCTCGATGCCTATCTTATGTCCCTATACTTCACCTGATTTAACGGATGGATCTAGTCTTTGTCCAGGTCCAATTTTCCCATAATTAGAAGCCATACGTAACTTTGTTTCTACTATTTTTAGTTTCAATGAAGTTTCATTTTCAAAAAAAAAAAAAAGATCACAATGGAGCTAGTGCAATGTTTCATTCGCTAGACAGTTGTCGGTGTCGAAGATTTAATAGATGCTAAACCTAGGTTTCAAGGGGGGAGGGCAAGAAAACAAAGAGAGAGGCAGAGAGCAAAAAAAAAAAAAAATTGCGAGGCGGGGGAGGGTTTTTTAAATGTTGTGAGCCCTGTCTACGCTACGAGTTTACCTGACAACAAGATGATGATAAGCGATTACGTTCTATAGGATAGTAGCTGAAAAGCTAGAAACTAATAGTTTGTTTTTTATTTTTAAGGTCCACTTTATTTTAGGGGTTTGAATTCTGATTGTTTGAGGCTTTTGAGTTTGAAATGAAAAGTTTGAAAAGTGTGGTTTGAAATTGGAATTCAAATTTATATTTGGATATAAAATTTATTTTGACTTTGAAAAGAGAATAAATCTAAAATTGCATTTAGATATAAAAAATGAGTCAAAATACAACCTAATCCGCTATAGCTGAGCTAAGCAGTTGTGTCGTGCATGTGAGAGGAACCAGGCTAGCCAAGCCAGGTCCCAAGCCATTGAGCCGCTTGTCAGAGCTCTGTTTTTCTTTATCCCTTGCATGTGTGCGCATCCCAGCCTACCCAACCCCTTAGTTGGATAGTGTCTTTCACATGGCTTGATTGGAGAATCCCCACTTGTCAAACACATGAGCTATTCCCTAATCTTTTTGTCCCACTGTAGGTCCCACATGTGCTGAAGGTAGGTGTGTGTGTGTGTGGGGAAGGGGGCGTTTAAGGTCTAATTTTGAGTTTAGTGGCTCTTTGGCTCAAGTAGTCTGGAAACATTTTTCAAGATGTATTTCATCTTTGCATATTCAAATACATGCTCAATCCCAAAAACAAATTCAAACTCCCGAAACAAACACCCCATAACTTCTTTAATTGATGTTGATAACAGTGAAGATAGAAAAATTTAAGGCGAGTAAGTATTAAGGACATATGTTGAAGGGATATGAAGAGTTGGGAGAGAGAAAGTTGATTTGTTACATTAATGGGCCCCAACCTTGTGAGTTTTAGACAAGTCGGAAAGAAAAACCTAAAAGGCTCAAGCGGAGCTTCCATGTCATGCAGTAAGGAACACCTCCAATGACCCTAGTTTTATTCCATCAATCTTGGATGTTAAATAAGATGACAATTCACATCAATATGTAATTAGTTAAATAAAAATAGAAACAAATATTACATTTATATTCCTTCGTTGGCCAAAACTAATTTCCGCTTACAAAACAAAATGAGATGTATAATTAGCCAACCGTTTGATGTCAATTACGCCGCGGATGGGTAATAAGGTGTTTGGGAGTATTGGTTACTAATCAATAGTTTGAAGTCACTTTAGTTAAAAACATTGTAGCATATAAGAGCTTTACACTATAGCATATGTGAGCTTTATACAGTAGTAACCAAAAGTTTTGGTTCTAACTAAGATTAACAGAAGGAAAAATCCCAAGACATTTGAAGTTGTTATTACGAGAGTGATAATTCTTCAACAGTGTTGCTAATGTTTTGATAGTTCCTCAAATGCTCTGTAAGGAATTCCAAGTAATTTGCAACAAAATTTTTGGAAAAATTTACAGAGATGCCCCTTTATGAACCTACTTTTCAACATTGTTATCTTTTTTTACACTTTTCAAAACTGTCACTTTGATATTTATTTTATTTTAAATTGATTTATCAAAAGATTTTTTTCCCTAGTTTCAAAAACAAATTAGATTCAGATCTAATCTTACTCTTACCTTTTCTCTCTCCTATTTCTCTTTCTCACTCCCTATTCTCTCTCTTCCATATTTTCAGATCATTGCCGCCCCTCTCCCTATGCTTTTCTCCCCTCTTTCTTCCTCCCCTACCTCTATCTCTTTCCATCATTCTCAATTTCGGCCTTGTCATACTTCAACTCAAGAGTCAGATTCAGCTCCAACTCCCAATCTATGATACCAAATCGCCACCCTCAAGCCTTTGTATGATTGTCCTCGTTGCCGACATCAATGTATGGTGGGCCCGCTCAGCTAGACCATGGACTCCCTTTTGGCTGAAGACGACATTGTTTTGCTTGAAGACCAAGTCAGGTCTCTAGAGGCGCACAAGCTATTATAGGAAATGTGCGAGATGGCTTCAAGATCAATAAGGTTCCGAACCCAGATTTGCATCCCAATTATGCTTTCAAAGAGACTAACATTTATGTCTTGAGAAAGAAGAAAATGAAAAAAGAGAGCGTGTGATTCCTAAGGCTGACACTCCTTTTTGGTAAAGTTTTTGGAAGTATCCTTAGGTAATAAGATTTTTACATTTTTTATAATATTAGATATACCCTTTGGTATTGTTTTCAAAATACGTAAAAATGGTTTTGTTTTAAAAAATGAAAATTTTTTAAGAATTATGCTAAGAGTGCTTTTAAAATTTTTGCCCCAAAAAACGTGTAAAAACGTTTTCAAAAATTTTGAGAACAAAAACAAATGGGCCAATAGATTTCAGCATTGATTTTTCTAAGCTGGGAAGATTTTTATATGTTTGTCGTATAGTTTCGGTTTTTATTACCTCGCATAATCAAGATGGTGAGATAATAAATTGTATGATGATATTGAATGGAATTCTAGCATCTCATTATGATGATTATGATGAAATTAGTTTTATATCTCGTTTTCGGCCAATTTGTTTGCAAGTGTTTTTTTTTTTCTTTTTACCTTGGAACCTGGTTGGTTTCGCGATGGAACTTGATGAGTTTCAATGGGTTTCAGGACAAACCTGGTTGGTTTTGCGATAGATTTTAGCGAATTCTGCAACGAATTCTAGCTGGTTCTGGAATAGAATCTGACAGATTCAGTTTTGACATCTTTCATGGGGGAGTGAGAAAGGAAAATAATTTAGACTTTTAATAAATATTTTTTTAATTAAAGAGACAAGTTTGAAAAGAGCCTTTTAAAAGAGCAATCTTAAAAAGATGCTTCTTTGGATGGACATTGCCCAAATTTTTATGGTCACCTGTTTACCATTTTTCATTCTCATTAACAAATCAAACACCATAGCAATATAAAGAGGAAATAACTCATAGCAACATCAAGGGGAAATAATTGCTAGACTAGAAGAGTTGACCCCTTTTTTTTTAGTATAAAAGCATTAATAGTCGGCCCTTTCATTTCCAACAATATAAAAACAACTCCATTTTATCGAGATATTTATTTTATATGCCACTCATTCTACAATTAGATTCATTTATACTACATGTTTAAAAACTATTTGAAAATATGCCATAATGGCATAAGTAATATGTTATATACTGACCAAAATACTCATAAACTAAACCTAATTTCTTTCTTTCTTTCTTTCTTTCTCTGAATTAAACTAAACCTAATTTTTTTCTTTCTTTCTTTCTTTCTTAGTAAATATGTTAAGGTTATATTTGGATATTTCTAATATAAGTGATACGTAACTATAGCATTCTTGTAAATTTTTTTTCATAGCATGAATCAATACAAACTTAAAATTTGTGGTATTTTTATAAAGAGCCCCATTTTATCTTCCGTCAAAATAAACCAAAGGCTCACAATTTCATTCAATTCTCTTATTTGTGATCCCCACATTTACATGCAATTAACTTATTGTTTTAATTTGAAAATCCTCCAAACCTTCTTAGCGGACTCCAAATTCCGATTTCATACCTAACCTACAATGTTTGAGACACATGAAACTCATGGTTATGTTTTAGTGTTCATTTGACACTTCAATTTTAAGTCATCAGTTCTAATTATAAACAGTCTAAAGTTCTCAACAACTAAAATTAAAAGCAAAAAGTTGCTATAATATAAAGCTCTTGTATGTTTTTCTTAAACTTAAAACTTCATTTATAATTTAAATGATAAGCGACCTACTAGAAATATGAACTCATGGTTACTCACCAAGTTACAGGTGCAATAACTTAAAGAATACTACAGAGATTTTATAAACAATAATTCCAATTATCTAACAAACTTTTAAATCAACGATTTATTATTTTGATATTTTTTTTGCCTTTTCCCCTTTTAATTATTATTATTATTATTATTATTATTATTATTATTATTATTATTATTGTTTTTTTGTATAATCTTTTTGACGGTAACAAGGTAGGGTAGAACCAAAGATGAAAATTTTGGCAAAATTTTGAAAATTTAGGTAGAAATTTCAAAAATTCAAGATACTGAAATATTCTTTCATTGTATTATTGATTTCGGCAAAATATTTAAAAATATCTAAAATATTGATAAATTTTGATAAAAATATCAATACCGAAAAATCTGTAGTGTATTTTGTATAAAATTTCGGTAAATATAAGTCAAATTTCCATAAAATTTCAATAATGTCAAAAATTACAAAGTTTAATAGCCTTTTTCCCTTTAAATAATCTATCGGTAGCTCATACTTTCAATGAATGAATATTTGTCCTATACACATTAACTTTGCAACAAGATTCAGTTTTCCTCACCATAGAAACTATTATGGTTATGAGATTTTCAATTATCCTCGTCCGAGCATACTATCACCATACAAATGTGAGAATTTACATCTTATCATCTATGAAAATATAATGAAAGAAATCAACAAACCTACATATGATATATTTATAAATATATTTAACACTACTCAAATATTACGCCATAACACCAATATTATTTGAATCAAAATAAAATCCCAACCATGTTTGAGCCTTTCATAACTTTTTTTTGGCATTAACAAATCTAATATATATATATATATATATATAAAATTTATTATATAAATCATGTTTATTTATTTTTTTTTAATGTTTGTTGTATTTTAAAATATTAGTGATATATCTTTAATATAAAATTCTTGTAATTTTAGTAATTTTTATCAAAATTTTCATCGATATTGATATTTTCTCTAAAATTTTTATAAAATTAAAACATCGGTATTTTCATAGTTACTTTTATTTTCATCTTTGGGTAGACTGACTTTCGAGACTTCCATAGTTTGTTCAACACATGCAATACCATCAGCCTGACAGGCGACAAGACGGGCAAAAGCAGAGGAGAACTTGTGGCAAACACTGTTGGAAATATATTAATTCTAAAATAGATAAACTACAATACTTGCTGAAAAAAATAGAGGAAAAATAGTTTCAGCCCGAGGGAAAAAAAAAAAAAACAGAAGAAATAAAACAAAGATAAATAGTGCAACAGTTGCAAGAGAAGGAATATTGATGGCTACAAGAAATTTAAACTCTCTCAGAAGATATCTTAGCGTTAGGACTACCGAATTTATTCACCACTGCGAGAGAAGCACACATCAGACTAACCGAAGTCGAAGAAAAAGGCTTAGAGAAGCTCTACGACAAAGGCAGATGCACCACCTCCACCATTGCAAACACCACCAACACCATATTTACCCTTCTTTTGCTTCAGTACCTACAATACCATTGAACTTTGGCTAAGAGATTTGAGAGGGAACATCACTGTAAACTGGATTAAAATGGGAGTGGAAGCTAGAGAGAGACGGAGACAACAAAATTAGTAGTAAACAAGAGAAACTAGCAAGATTTTTTTACCCCCAGAAGCGTGACCAAGATACGGGCTCCACTGCAACCTAGAGGATGTCCTAAGCATACAGCTCCACCATGAACGTTAACTTTTTCCTGAACAAGAAAATGGCAAAAAATAGTCGAGAAACGACTCTACTAGATATTTGTATAAACACACTCAGCTTCAAGCACACTAGTCTATTCACATGCATATACATTATGTATAAGTGTGTGCTTGCGTGTGTCAAAAGAAAGGCATGGATGGAGAGAGGACGGGGAAGAACTTACAGGGTTAAGTCCAAGCAGTTTTTGATTTGCAAGAGCCACGACCTGCACAGAAACATGACCAAGTAGGAATTGGCATTTTCCACATTGAGAGTTAACTATTACATTTAAGTAAAGAAGGTAAAAAATCTTACAGCAAAGGCTTCATTAATTTCATAGAAATCAATTTGGGAAGCCACCAAGCCAGCATGTGAAATTGCTTTAGGAATTGCGAGAGCTGGAGCTGTGGTAAATAGTTCTGGTGCCTGCACAGTAAATCTCATGTAAGCATCAATTTTACGACATTAATAAACCCAAGTGCAGGTGATAACAAAAAAAAAAAAAAAATCTTCTTTTGACATCAGCAGCAGCCTTCGATTCTACATATGAATGTGTAATACCTGAGCAGCATCAGCATATCCGCTGATCTTTGCAATAACTTGCAGCCCAAGCTTTATTGCGCTTTCTCCGCTGACTAAAACTAATGCAGCAGCACCATCACTGTCAGCCAGGGAAAAAAATCTCTGTAAAAAATATTGGGCTCGTGTATTTCCAATAAAAGCTAATGACATTTGTAATATGTGGATGATTACTATGAACTGTGTGAGAAAGTATCTGTGCCCAAATCCATAGTAAATATTCAAATAAAAACCACAGAAAGCAGAAGCATGTGAATAATTTCTGTGGAAACAGATGATGAGATAAGTGCTCTGTTTCTATTCTTGTCCATATGAATACCAGATGAAAAGAAGATAACAAATTGAATTTAGTGGGAAAAAAAAATGGACCTTATGCTAGAAGCATTTCCAGCAGTGACTGTACCGCCATTCTCCTTGAAACTTGGACGAAGCTTTCGTAGTTTGCCAGCATCAAACTGACAACAGGGGAAACACTTACAACTGTCAGTAATAGAGCAAGTCAAGGGACATCTATTGAATGCCTGGTAAGAAACCAATGTAATTTGCAGTATGCAAATGTTGGAGTGAGTAATGGAAGCAAAAGTTCTTTTTACCTTTCCTAAACCTTCATCCTTGTCAACAATTGTTGGTGGTTTACCCCTCCCCCCAGAAACTTCAACCTACATTATACTAGATTATACATCAAAGTTGACATAAATGCAAAGATACATATCAGCTAACTTGTTTATAGGTTACCAACCGGAACAATTTCCCATGCAAAGGCACCACTGTCCTGGGCAGCAATGCCACGCTCAAAGCTTTGAATGGCATAGTCATCCTACAGAGATACACACACACACATGAAGCTCTATCATGGTGGGTTTTGGTTGATTGTTTTATTTATATATTTGAATTCTAAAGTGCTCTTAGCTCAGACCTGCTCCTCTCTCGATATTGTATGGTTTTCTGCACATATCTCAGCACATACTCCCATGCCAACATCATTGTAGACATCCCACAAACCATCCTTCAGCATTCCATCAACAAGAGAATCATGTCCAAGTCGAGATCCTTTCCTGCATTTTAGGATTGAATCAGTCACATTCAAAAATTGGTCTGCACAAAGAGAACCATCAAGAAAAAGGATGCACTAACCTTGCTTCTGCAAGATACTTGGGCGCATTAGACATGCTTTCCATGCCACCAGCGACAACAACATCATTAATTCCCAACTGAATGCTCTGTGCCGCAAGAATTGTTGCTGTATCAACCAAACAAAATACATATTAAGAAATCATAATTGCCACTAAAAGAAACTTAAGAAAAAACAGGGAAAAAAGGAAAGGAGAATGGATAAATGAAGACAGCGCACCTTTCATCCCTGACGCACAAACTTTGTTAACAGTGGTACATATCACTGTATTAGGAATTCCTGCCCCTAATGCAGCCTGTCTAGCCGGAGCCTGACCCAAATTAGCACTGAGAACATTGCCAAAGAAAACTTCTTCTACAAGTGAAGGATCAACGCCAGCCCGTTTTAGAGCAGCTACAAGAGGTAAAAACGTATGTCATAAAACAGATGGGCAAGTTTTTGAAAAAACTAAGAGAAATCATTTTAGGAAGTGGAGAATGCAATCTATACTTACCTTCAATAGCTATTGATCCAAGTTTGGTGGCAGATAAAGAAGACAAGGCACCAAGAAACCCACCCATTGGTGTCCGTGCAACACCAACAATGCAAACATCTGCAAAAAGCAATTATTAAGATTACATATAGCCAAATTTTTAAAGTGTTGAACGGTTACTCTTCTTTTTGAACAATAAGTTTAACATATTCGTCAACAATTACATGTGAGCAAATAAAAGGGGAATGGATAATATATATATATATATATATATATATATATATATATATACATGCATATATAGGACTCCAGAAATTAAATTGTATAAGCAATAAAAAAAATCAGGACATCAAGAACCAAAAACTTAGAACTATCTCTATGAAATAAATAAAGCAAGTCAAGAACCCAACTGAGCCAGTATTGAAATATTTATTAATTTATGACAAACAGTTTATGTACTTATAAGTTAGCAAAGCACCTGCCCTGCAAATTTAATAAAGAATTCATGAATCTATGGAGATGGATAAAAACAGAACCAAAGGTAAACCTCTAGGCTTTATTAAATCTGCCGCCGGAGCCATGTGTGGTTGTGTATCGAATCTGCAAGATCTACAAAATTTTAGTTAGTGAAACAAATAAGTTAACTACTTCATCTCTGCTATCCCAAGCCCTTTTTCTTTTTATTCCTTTTCACTATCTATTGATCATCGAGAGTTATTACTCCACTAATGGCTACTGCAGCTTCTCAACTGGTTAAAGGTTTTTTTAAAGACTCTACCATTCCCTCAAAGATTAAAAAATAAAGAGATTAAAAAAACCCACTCCCGAGTGAAATTCACAAGAAAAATAACCGTTTAAATCTCAGAAAAGCAAAATATAAGAGAAAAGAGGAAAGAAAATATGAAACCACTACTCACAAGCCTCTCTGCTAGTAAGCAACACCACCCTAAGGTGACCACAAACAAGAGCATTTGGTAAGGCATGAAAGAAAAAAAAAATCATTCACAACCATAAACCAGACTAATCTAATCAAATTCATCAAATCCAAAAAAAAATTAAATAATCAAGCAATGAAACCAAAGCCCATTTTCAGAAAACAATAATATCTTCAAAAAAGTTAAAGAATAGAAGCTCTATTTAATAATTTTCTAGTCTTCTTCCACAAAAAGTAGGAGCTAAGTGAATTCAAAGCTGAAAAAAAACAGTGATATTTTACTCAAATCACAACAAATACACAAATCAAAACTCCGATTAACATCATAGATTAACATAAAATCCCAAAGAATGCAGAAAGGATCAGAAAGGAAGAGAACGCAAAAGAGAACGACGTTAAAAGCAAATTCATAAGCGGAAAAAACGAAAAAAAGAAAAAGGAATTTGGTCAAAAATTTAGTCTCGGATCAAACACAGCACAGATAAACAATCTAACATATAGATACAAATACAGAGAGACTTCATATGAGAATGAAAAGATTAGATTTCCAAAGTGAACTGCCATGGAAAATCCAGGAGAATCCAAAGAGGAATTTTACCTACGAGAGTCTTGTGACGATGGAAGTTGGTCAACTCAGATGTAGGATCACAGGATTTTCAGAGGTTGGAGCTCGTCAATAAGAAATGGTTTTTCTGGAGCCTCTATATAGGAGGAGTCCACGAGGCACAAGTACTACAGAAGAGTGTGCCGGGCTATTGAATTTACTGAAAAGCCCTTTTAGAACTTGTTTAATTGCCACACCGTTCCAAAATTGCATTGAGACCCCTATGTTTTGTTGATATTACAAAAGAAACCCGTCACACGCACATGGCATATTAAGTGTTAATTGATAGAAAAATTTTAATCCCTATTGGACTAAAATCTCACTATTCACAAAGCAGTAGTACCCTGTTTAATTTATAATATATATTTTATATTGGAGCCCACTATTGGTTTGTGAATAGCGGGGTTTTAATCTAACAAAATTAAATAAGGAAAAAATTACATGTTATGTCATACTTTTACAATATTATTTTTTTAATGCACAAAAAAGTATTGCCACAACTTTTTTCCCTCTTTTCTCTTCCTGATTTTCTCGTTCTCTCTTCCAAAATTTTCGTTCTCTTTGTTCTCGTTCTCTCTTCCAAAATTTTCGTTCTCTTTGTTCTCACACTCTCTCTCTGTTTCTCACTCTCTCTCTCTGTTTCTCACCCTCTCACTCCTCCTTCTTCTTCTTCATCTCTCTCTCTGTCCCACTCCCTCTTCTCTCTCTTTCTCCTTTGATTTTTTCACCTTACAAAGACAATTAACACCGACGTAGGGCTCAACAAGGTCATATATCCATATTTTTCTTCTCGTCGGGTAATGCGGCCTTAGAGTCCTATCACCATGGCCCTAGAAAAATAACCAGCAAAGAAGCAAACACGAGAGGAAAGCCCTGCAGCGCCAAAATTTGGGCACCACATAGCTAGTCATTGGGAGATCCAAAAGGCATAAAATTTTGGCACCGCGGCATTATGATGCAAAGTTACTAAATTTTTGGTCTAAAAGAGCTCCAAACTTTCATGTTTTGGGCCCAACTTTGGAAGTGTATGAATACATAATTATATGACAAAACAAAACAACTTTCTCATCAGTTTTCTAAGTTTAGGAGAGGAGAGATGAGAAAAAAGCTCCGGTAGTAGCTCAAGGAGAACCATCTGCTTAGAAGACTCTTTGACATTATAATTATAATTCTTATTCTTCTTCTTCTTTCTCTTCTTCTTCTATGTTGTTAGTTTAGATTTATGTTTGGTGAAAAGTAATTTCAAAACCCCCTAAATATGACTATATTATTGATTTTCAAAATTATTTTCAATTGTCAAATTGAAGTTGTTTATGTTGTTCTATAATTATTGTCTATGATTATTTTCTTGTTTTATTTGAGTGCACAACTAAATAGGATTTGAGAATTTTTTATTAGTACATTAAAACTTTTGATCTGTAATTATTTTGTTTTTCTAATCGTTAGTAGTAAAATTATGGTCAATAATTGTAGGAGGCTTTTGTTTGATTGCGATGTGGAACATAACCTAGTTGAATGAACCGAGCTTGTGTTTTTGTTGCATGAATCTATTTATCTTTCTCATCTTCATGCTTTTATTAGGTTAAATCTAAAATGCTTGTTCTAAGTTGTTTAATAGAAAGAGATTTAGTAAAGAGCTTGACCATTTCTAGTTTAAAATCAAATTGACAAAATCTAATACAGCTCTAACAGTTTAAAAGGAAACCTCCAAACCTACCACAAAAATCTCATTCTTCTTAATTTCTAGTCTACTCTCTCGTCATACTAATATCTCGTCCCCTCTCTAACCCGTGACTCGTGGAAGTAGGCAAAGTTCACAAGCCTCTACTTTGATAAAAAAATGACGCTCACAAAGTGACGTTTCGTGAAGTTCATCCATCACAAGTAGGTTGCTACTAGACTTTCATGACAACTAATAAAGTTATTTTTACTTATTTTTCTTTTAATTTTAAGACAGCGTAGATATTAATCCATGCTGGGTACTCAATCAAAAGCCAAAGAGAAAATTAACTCTCGCTGCAGCCTGCATGTCACATTATTGATAGGTATTTTGGTTTTGCGTGGAAGAAGTAAAGTGAAAGAATGGTAGTGCACGGGTGTTGTCGTATTATTATTCATCGATTAATAAGGTGTTTGAAAAACTTAGTTTTAACTCAATTAGTGTAAAGCTTTTACATGTTATAGTATAAAAAAAAGTATGCTATAGTTTAAAGCTAGCATGTGCTTTTAGTTTTAACTTTTAATTCCAATTCACTTTTCAAACACCCTATTAGAATCAAAGAAATGACCTATTGTGTAAAAAATTAATGACGTTTGGTTAAATCCTTAAAAATATTATATCCTAGGGTATGTGGAAAGTTTGATTAAAACCAATTGTTTTGAACTAATTTTAGTTAAAAATACTATATCATGTAAAAACTTTACACTGTAGTAATTTTTTACTTTTTACCATAGCTATTAAAAACTTATACTATTTATTAATTAGAACCGATTTTACTAGAGCCAAACACCCTAGTTTAATTTCCAACTTTTTATTTTCCCAACAACCAAAAGTAAAGAGGGGAACCAAAGGGCGTTGACTTCTTTAAGCAAAAATAGGTACCGATGTGGACCGACGAAAGATAAATTCATGTTGATCGCACGTCACGTGATAGAGAAGCAAATTATTCTACAAGGTCATATGTACAAATTCCTGAAAAAAGAGATAAATAAATCCATATTTATTTTGCAAACACTTATTTATTTTTTAGGAAAAATATTCAAAAGGTTTTATGTATTTTGCTTAAATATCATTTTTATTTTTTATTTAATTATATTAATATCTAAAATATCCCATTTGTTTATGAAATCAAACGCAAAATTCCTGCTTAAGCCATTAAATTTTTCAAAATAACAAGATTACACTTTTCAACCTTTATTAAATCCAATTTAAAAGATTATTAAACCAAAATAGTATATAAAATCAATCTTAACAAATTAGAGAATAAAATATTACCCAAAACAATGATTAACATATTGGATTGATCGAAATATTTATATGAATATTTTATTTTTAATTTTAATCTCTTTAGTTAAGTTATATCTAAAATAACATTTTGATATAAATTGAGAAGAGCAATTTTGATATTTTAGACAATATAATTACTTGGGGGGTTATTTTAAATCTGATTTTATAAACAAAGAAAGTGTTTTAGACATTTACATGATAGAAAGAATAAAAAAAATGTTTATATAAAATACATAAACTGTTTTGAGTGCATTTCGTTCGTATAATTTATTACATTTTGGTTTCCGTATCCTACATGACGTGACAATATACAGTTAAGGCAACTAGACATTGTATATATGAAAAGCATAAACGTGTTTCTTCGTAATCAAACTCACGTGATTCACGAGAGAGAGAAAGAAAACGATTCTTTCTTGTTCAACTCAGTGCTATCGCTATCAAGGCGATACTAACAATGCGAAGTCTTTATTGCGTTACACATGACATATTGAAAAATTCCAACCTATGTTATTTATGGTAGTTTACGGTTGGCTAAGACTGGGGTGACGTATCTGATGTAAAGCCTTCTAAATAGAGTAATGTGCTTTTTTGAAATACCAAAAAAACCTCCTATATAGGTTTAAAAAAACTCCTAAATATTAAAGAACAAGAAAAGTAGTAGATTTTTGAAATTTACTGAAGTAAATAGCAAGTTTTGGTAATATTTATAATGAATAGTAATTTATGATGTAAAAAACTTTTTTGCTATATAAATAAGAATTATTTATATTGTAAATAAATGGGTAATTAAATTATTTACATCTTAAATTTATTTAAGGTGTGAATAAGAACTATTTGTTTTGTAAATAAAGGGTACATAAATCATTTACACCATAACTTTTAAGGGTGTTTGAAGCATGGTTATAACCAACTTTTTAGTTCAAAATATTGTAGCATATAAAAGATTTGCACAACAACTTTTTACTTTTTACTGTAGCATATGTAACATATGAGAGTATTACACTACTTGATAACCTAAAAATTAGTTCTAACCATGCTCGTCAAATACCCTATTTATATTTAGTATAAATATTTCCAAAATCTATTTTTCCCATAATTAGTTTTGGAAAGTATTGTATACAATTTCCGCCTAAAAAATAATAAAGGTAGAAGTCCACTGTTTGAACCAAATAAAAGCAAAAATTTATGGAGCATGATGGATGCAACGTCTAGAATCATTTTAATAATAATACCGCGAGAAAACCAACATCAATTTCTTCCCATCAACCAGTAGACTGTAAGTTGCAGGCTTGCAGCCAATTGAATTGACTTCATCGATCAATCCGTTACACCATGTGATGAAGGTCCAATGTAGAAAATTTAAGAAAACAAATAGAAAAGAGAGAATCAATAAGAAAAATAATCAAACGGAGCAAACTAAAACCTTAGTTTTTATTTATCAATCATCAACCTCGAAAATAAACTTAACATCGTTGCCTATTTATAGCGACCAGAATTTTAAAGCAAATCTTTTCTGTAAGGGAATTTTAAAGCAAATCTAATTCTCAACATTTTAAATAATTCTTAAAGATTAACATAATTTTACATAAATCTTAAAAGATCCAAATTAAATATTAAAACTAACTTAATCCTATTCTCCATCACCAATTAATTTAATGAATACCAATTAGAAATCCTGTCTAGTAGGGGTGTTCATAGAATTCACCAATTTGTGTGGATTAGATTGGATTATGAAAAATATATATTGGTTTTGGAATGAGATTTTCTCAATTTGATATGTATGGATTGAATTACGAATTGAGTACCTCCCAATCTGTGTGATGTAATCTGTGAATCTAAACTATATATGTATAAATTATGTATACATATACATATATACACACATAAAATTTTAATAAATATATAAACTTGTACTCTTGTGGCAGTGTGTTTATGTTGGAATTAAAATAAGAAACGCAGCGGAAGGGGAGGATCGTTGACAAACAAAAATTTTTCAAAAACTTTGTTCATCGGGATAGATATATAATTTTAATTAATAATAAAAAGCTTTAGGAATTTTACAAACCTTTTGAAGACTATCAGGGTATCCTAGCTTTCCTCTTTGACATCACGATCTTCCAATCTAAGCCTCCACACTAATGGAAAGACGAGTGGGCGTCAAACTGCAAGAATGAATTTTCCTCACACTTTTTTGAATCTGTTATGTACTTAACACATGAGATAGCATACCTTTTTTTTTAGAGAAGAACTCTCAATTTTTCTCTCTGAGTATTTTACAAAAGTTATATGAATAAAAACAAACTCTTGATATAACTGTTATCTCTCCCTATTTATAACTGAACAATTAGTTATTTTTCAGTTGAAAAAATAATCACCATATCACACAATGGGGAAAGAATATATTTTATAGGGTTGTAACTTTTTAACTTTCCATTTCCTTTTTTTTCTCTTTCTTTCTTTTTTTTTTTTTCTAACTTGCCGAATCACTTCTACGGTGATTTAATAACATATTGATATATATATATATATATATATATATATGTATATGTAAAAGAAGGAAA
>CAMOHE010043050.1:0-13952 GCA_946598075.1 Artocarpus hirsutus
CTGGCATTAGTATTGAGTATTCAAGTCTGCTGACGACATGAAACAACTTTTGTGTAGGATGTGTCTGAAAATAAAAAGAAAAATTAGGTGGCAGAGCAACCAACTGTTTAATTATATAAACAAAAGACAGCTAATCCATACATACATGGATCCATCCGACTAGAAAAAGGGAATGTTCATTCTGTATGGTGAAAACTTCCTCCTCATTTGGAGCCTGACACTCTTAGGTATTTAGCAGCAAGCAAAAATGAGATTAGACCCTGTAGAAGAGAAAGGGCACAAAACCTAAATCCAATTTAGAAAAGTGAGAAAGAAAAAACAAAAAAACTCAAGATTCTTACAGAGCTTGAAGTAGATTCCTGTTTGGGTATGATCAGAGTCGTTACATAGAATATTTTCTTCTTCTACACAGTTAAAAAACAAAAGTATCTTAGCCGCAACAAAAAAATTGATTGTTGGCTATTTTTATAAACCTCATACAGTAACAGTAAGTTTACACTTAACAGCATCATAATGTCCAAAAAGAAAAGATAGATCTTACAAAGGAAGCACCAAGAGCCCGCAAGTCCCAAGATCCTTCTCGGCGTTCTCCTTAGCAAGCTCCAGAAAATCCTCCACTAGTCAACCTGACTGAGATGGTTATAAAAATTCTATGTCAACAGATCTATATATGCAGAGTTTTGTGGTAAAGTACGAGAAAAAAAAGACCTAAACACAATTTTAAACCATCAAATCTTCTTCGTTGAGTATTTTTAAATTGTTATAAATTTTTTAATCTAAATATTAATATAATCTAACAGTTTAAAACTGTGTCTGACAAATAGTACTTTTTTTATTCATGTGTTTTTGGAAATGAAAAAATGGTCACAATAACTAGACTAAAAAGGTCGCTTCTTATGGCTTCAAATAACAAATCTAAATATTGATATAATTTAACCGTTTAAAACTGTGTCCGACAAATAGTACTTTTTTCATTCCCCATGTTTCTGGAAATGAAAAAACTAAACTAAAAAAGTCGCTTCTTATGGCTTCAAATAACAAATCTACGTGATAAAAGACACATTACAGCTCATGAGCCAACAACTTTTAACGACGGGTTACAGCTTGAGTCGAAAACCTTTAACGACATCTACTATATTAGCCAATTCTAAATACAAGGACATGTCGTTTTTCTTGCAACGCAGCAATTAAAATTTTGAACGACATGGCGTATACACAGTCAAGCGGCGTGTCGCTTTTACATTGGACAAGAAAATTTCAAATGGAAAAGACGAGTCCTCGACTCGACGTTCGTTTTCATGGACACGCAGCAGTCCAAAATCTGAACGACATGTTTTATACAACTGACAGACGGTCAAACGGCATGTCGTGCATGCACATACCACAAGAAACTTACAAACGAAAACGACGAGTCGTTTTCTACAAGAAACATTTTTTTCAAACTAAAAATAAAAAAGCTCTAAGATATATCTCTACCCACTTTAATTAAACATTTCATTTTTTTTCTCACTCTAAATTATATATAGAGAGAGAGAGAATCCGTGGCGGTTTTCATTCATAGGCTCGAACAAAAAATTTTGAACAGAAATTCAAAACTTTGTTAGAGAAAACACCTCAGCTAATCTTTGAGTTGGGTGTGAATCCACAAAATAAACCGGACACCAATATCTGCTGACTGAATCCCGTATCCTAGTCACCTTAAAATCAACGAATTAAACAAAAAGCCAACGAGAGTGATTAATAGGAACAAAAGACTTTTATGTACACAATTCTTTCCCGTTGTCAGTTTGCTCAAGAAACAGACACACAAATAGTACATCTGTGGATTGTGTGGTGTCCCATTAGTGGCCTCAGATTGAGCAAGTAATGTGTGACATGAGATTCTCATCCTTAGGATATTGGATAGAGGACTCACATTCTTCACCCTCATAAAATACCCTTCTCTTTCTTTATCCCTTTTCAACTTAGCTCCCAAAATCCTCTAGTTTAAGTTTCTAATTTATCAGGAAAAGAAAAATTATATTCCTCTTTTTTTTTTTTTTTTCCTTTTCTTCTTCTTCTTTTTATTATTTTTTAAACCAGGGTTTGGTGGAAGGAAGGAGTGCAAATTTTTCAAACCAAAAGATATAAAATCGTAACTGCAACCCTGGTAATTTTCTACATCTCTCTTCACTTTCTTTTCTCCGCGTCTAATATATGTATATATATGTGTATATGTTGGTATATTTGAATAGCCAAGAGGCAAAAGTTTCCCCTTTTGGATGTTTGGCCCCAAGAGAGAAAAGGGTTAGTTCATAATGATGTGTTTTGTTGGTTTACTTGTAGTGTTGTCATATCCCAGTTGTCAAATGAACTAAAATCAGCTTAATTTATAAAGTGTGTACATATATATATATATATATCTATATATTTTGTGACATTACTCTTTCTTTAAGAAACGTAGATACGAGTCGTTGCCCTTGTAAATATTTTAAAAAAGGAAAACAAAAGTCACGCAAGTTTATGCACTGTCATCTTAGGGCTATATTTAGTAATATTTGTTTTTTGAGGATATAGATGTTATATTAACTGCTCAACAATTTTCTATTGTTTGACGAAAAGCAACAACTAAAATTACATGATCTGATGCATTATATGTCATCATTCTCTTAGTGTTGAAAACCAAAAGTCAGACACTTTTCATTTTAAAAAAAGGAAAATCAGGGAAAAAGGATCTTTGTGTTAAGTTGGGTAACATATATTTGCCCTTTTTCCACTTCTAAAGTATGTTTAATACACTTTATTCAATTGCCTCAGAAACTCACAAAAAAAAAAAAAAAAACCAAAAATTTTCACCCCTTAAAAGTTAAAATAGATTTATTTATCTTGTTAATATAAAATATTATTGTTAATTCTAATTTCCTGTTGTGTGCAAACAGGTGGAAGTGGGCACTGTCTGAGTATTAAATGGCGGGGAGTTTTAAAAAGTGCATGCTGTTATGTTGCACAGCAAAAGTCTCGGTAACATCTCCAACTTTTACATTGAAGAACACTTATAATATCTTTTTTTTTAATGTCTAGTCATTATTGAGCCAAAACAATAATCATTTCAAAAAAAAAAAAAAAGAAAAAAGAAATGAAGTAAAGATAGTGGTATCCCAGTCAGTCAGTCAGTAGCCAGAGAATAAAATATGAGAATAAGAACAGCCACAATTTAGTAATCATAAATATGGTCAAAAATTCAGTTGCAAATATCGGGATTAATTAATTACTTACATTGGCTCAACTTCTTTTCACTTATTTTTTCATGGTTTTCTTTTGCTGCTTGGTTAATGCCAACTCAAAACTTGTTTTTACCACCCTATCATCACATGAAAGTCCAAACTTGACTCGTAGTAAAATCCTTGTTTTATGCGCACTAGAGAGGGAAACAGAAACGCAACAGGTGCAACTTTTAATTACTATAGAAGAGGTAAATTTATTAGTACTTTTTTGGATACAAATTATTAGTAGACATCGCCGTCTATTGTAGAAAACTTCTTATTTCCACGTTAGTGCCTATATGTAATTCTCCACAAAACCCCAAAAAAAGCTGTATTTTAAGCCTTGTAATCTGAGTTTGGCCTATTTCTAGCCCGGTTCCATCCAACGCCGTGTTGACAAAGATCCACCAAATGTGTCCATTCAGAAGGGATAAAACAAATGGGGTCTTGTTCAATCCAATTTTGAATATAGTTATACAACTCGTTTTTGATAGAAACCCCTATTGATAACGCACGTTTTAAACCGTGAGATAGGATCAAAATTACTTTTTCAACAGATTTGATAGCCGAATAAAGATACCCACAGGTGGTTTTTTTTTCAGTTCCCACCAAAAAAAATTGCCTTGTAACAAGTCCTTGTTGTTCCTCTTCACTCTACTATTTTGGTGTATCATTAGGCCAATGTCCTTAAACCAAAAGGCAACATCACATCGAACCATGAAAATGTTGCCTGTTCAAGAGCTCACGTTCATGATCCATCAAGTGGTTCGCTTCAATTCAAATATAAGTAACCGTACATGTGGTCCATTTTTGTCTAGAACACACAAAATTTTACCTTGGCGTTATTGGACTTTGTAAAGGGTATTGAAAAAAAGAGGGTCCCCTCATAATAATTAATGGCTTAGAAATTTAAAAGAAGAAAAAAACGAAAGTTGCAAGCTGAAAGAAAATCTTTAATCATGAAATGATGTCCTCCATATTGGAGGAAAAATAGAGATGAGGTTTCCTCTTTGCTTTTATCCGCATATTATTCTTTATAGTTTATGGAATAGGAATGGGATCCCCTAACTGAAATCGACAATTATGCATCATGACCTTTTCCTTCTCTTGATTTCCTCCTTTATTGGAGGTAAATAGAAAAAAAAAAAAGGAAAAAAATTTCATTTCTTTCTATCAGATGAGAGACCTCTTTTCTTAAAAATACAAAAAAAAAAAAAGGATAAAAGATTTTTTTAAAATATTTATGAGAAGGACAGTACTCATCGGGACTATATGCCCTCTTGAACTATACCGCAAGATTGAGAGGTTGTTAGAAGCTTAAATCATTCACTCTGCCATTCCCAAAAAGAAAAGGGCAATAAACGGAATAAAAAGTCAATAAATTCTTCAATGCTAATTTTTTTTGGAATATTCTTTAATGCTAATTATTAATTTGGAACTTATAATAATGGGGTGTTTGGAAGGTGGTGAGAACCACTTTTACTGTAGCATGTGAGAGCTTTACATTGTAGCAATTTTTTTTATTGTTAATGTAACATGTAAAAGCTTTATACTGTTTACAACTAAATTTGTGGTAGAAACTGTAGTTTTCACTATTTTATCACACACCCGGTTAGTAACTGATCTATATAGCATCGCCATAATTTCTCTTTTAAATAACGAATTTCATGTCTCAATTCAATACAGAATTTGATTTCTTTATTGTGGTCATTTATGGCCGTCGTCAGTTTCCCACTGCCCAGCACGCGGCACCCAAATTATACGTTGTCGTTTGTTGATTTTTTTTGATACTTCGGCTTTGCCATGACGAAGCCGGCCATTTCTTTATTCGTCAAAAACAAAGGGAAAGAAATAAAAAGCAGAAAGTAAAAAATAAAAAATAAAAAAAACAACTCTCAGCAGTATCCCCTGTTTCCGATTTAATACATTTTTAGAAGCCCACTTAGGAAATAAAGGCACGTGATTGGCGCTCGATTTGACCTATCACCATCCACCATGCCATCGATGAGACCTTTTCCAAATAGAAAGTGGATATATGTCACTGTATTTTTTGCTATAAAAAAAAAATCCCAATTTCCATAAACAGTATTTATATTCATATAATCATCAATTCAATTTCAACATCCACAATGATATCTAACCAATTAAATTAAAATCAAGATCTGCTGTTTTATTTATTTGTTTCATTAACAGTATCTCTAATTAAATTTTAACACATAAATAAATTTTTTATTTTTTTTAATAGTTAGATCTATTTATATATTTATGTTGTTAAGTGTAAATAATATGCTAAAATCAAATTTAGAGAGGGACTAAAAAAGGACAATAGTCTAGACTCATCATTCTATAGGACATGTTTATAAAATTGAAATATTCTTTGATTACAATTTTTCTGTTTATTTATTATATAATATGGCAAAATTTAATTGGTTAGACATCATTCCAAAAAATTGAAGAGTTGATTTAAGTCCTATAAAAACAACATCTTTATGAGTCAAATATATAACCCTATTACAACTTAACGTTCCTACTTTGCCAAAAAAAAATCTGCCTTTTTCCGGATATCCCAATACTCACTTTCCAATTACATTACAAGAAAGTAACCATGGTTAGGGAAAATACTATTCACACTTTATATAACGTCAAAGAGTTTTGAGTGGTGAGCCAAATTCTCCTAGGAGAAAAGAGGGGAAAAAAAAGAGAAGAGTTAATATTACAGATTCTGTGGTTAAATTCTCCTGATCATCAAATTCCCAGAAAACGAAAAAGCTGAACGATCCAATCATAACCAGAGGTCCGTATCCATAGAAGCTTCTTCATATCCAAAACAGATTGTAGTAGTATAATACTCGAATTAAATTTCCGAATATTTATCGTCGTTTTTCGTTCAATTTCTTAGATTTTTGTATCTTCGATTGATGATGATGAAGTTATGCTTAGATATCATGAAAAATTCAATTATGTTATCATGTATTGTATTATTCAAAGTCAAATTGTTTATATATATATGTGTATATATGTTGTTTAATTGTTGGAGTTTAACAGAAAGAAGACATGGCTAACGACTCTTTCGACGACGCCATTGCCGGACTTATCAAGCTCATCAGGTTCTGATTTCTCTCTCCTTTTTTTGGCTCAAGCAAAACCGTGTTTGCTTTTATTTTAAAAAAAACTTTCCGTAAATTGAGATAGAGGCAGTGTCCCTTTCCGTCATTCCGCTGTCTCTCGTACTGACCCAGTTCTGGGTTTCCAGACAATAATGAAGGTCATGTGTTACGTGGGATCCGACTTTTTACGGCTGAGATCATCTCCGGGAAATGCGGCGGGTCCCACTTGACGTGTCCTTTTTAATTATCATCAATCATCCTGGTTTTTGTGATGAGGAGTGATCAGACAGTTTTTCGGTTGCAGTGAGAAAGGCCATCTCGGGGACGTCGCCGCCGCAAAGATCGAGCAGATAACGTCAGAACTGGAGTTGGCCGGTTCGGATCGGTTCGACCCGGATAAGAGGATCCAAACCGGGTTTGCCCATTTCAAGACTGAGAAATTCCAGTAAGCTTCCAAGAATATGCCTTTCAATTTCTTCCTCTTTTTTTTTTTTTTTTTTTAATGTTTTCAAACTCAAATCATGCAACCAATGCCCACATAAGTTGACCTTTATTCTATCTCTATTGGTCAAATTTATTGCTATATTTTTAGGGGGAAAAAAAACTCTACTCTTGTTTTTTTTTTTTAATAATTTCGACTTTAAATTTTGGAAAAGTGATAACAACATTCTGCTCCACGATCAATTTAATATTTATGTCTTGTCGGATAATTATTTGTGATGCGAAATGTGTGGATACGGTATCCATTACAGTGTTTTTTTTAAATGATAAAAGCGACATTATTCTGAATTATAATCACATGTACTTATAAAGCAGTTCTAATCATTGGCCTAAAACTAATAAAAGTTTAAATTAAAAAGAACGTAAATATTAAAAAAAAAAAAAGTGAGAGGGACCTCAACATATTAATGGGTTTGGTGCATTCACTTCTTCATAATCAACAAGAACTTTATTTACTCATCAAAACGATGAACAAGAACTTTATTTTGGCTAATTGGGTGTTGGTGGCAACTGTCGATGACTACTTTTTAAGGAAGGATCCAGAGTTGTACGGAAAACTTGCCAAAGGCCAGAGCCCCCAGGTCGGTAACTCTTTTTATCAGTACGTACAGTATAAAACTTTCATATATAATATATATATAACAATGTCAAATAAAAATATACTATAGTGTTAAATTTTTTTATCTTATAATATTTTTAGCCACTTGATTCTAATAAGTGCTTCTAAATACCGTTATTTTCCCTTTTTCTTTCATTTTCTTTTTAATTAAAAAATCCTTTTATTTCGTTGCATGTATGTGGATCAAGATTGTACATTGATATCCACGTTGTTATTGCTTGTTTTGTTCTATACACTTTGAAGCTTTTCTTTCCCTGTCATGCAAAGAATATTGGAATTAAAATTTGTAAATTTACATTATGTACACGCAGTTTCTGGTATTTGCATGTTCCGACTCTCGAGTTTGCCCCTCACACATCCTGAATTTCCAACCGGGTGAGGCTTTTGTGGTCCGAAACATTGCCAACATGGTCCCACCATTTGATCAGGTTTCCCAAAAGAAACATAAACTATATATTAATTTTTGGCTTAGTAGTAATAATCATATCAAATGTCATTTTGACGTGGCTATATATTGGATTTTACTGCAGACAAAATACTCCGGAGTAGGTGCAGCCATTGAATATGCGGTATTACATCTAAAGGTGGATACTTTATACTATAGTTATGGTATATATTGCCCTCTTTTTACTGGTAATAAAGAACTTTATTGTTTGCCCTGTATAAAACTGTTTGGTGGAGGTTCAAATGGTTTAAAAAAACACCAGATGTCCTCATTTGATTGGTTGTTAGTTTCAACACACCTAATCATGCATGTTTAATACTGATACAACTAAGCCATGTGCCCACAAAACATTTTTGGAGATGCTTTGTTTTATGGAATCTTCATATTCCCAATTCTTTGTAAGATCTCATGACCTGGAGCATTGAACAATTGGCCTTTCTCTTTTGGATACTTAATAGATTAGTAGATTAATAGATATAATACTTTTCCCGTTAACATATCAATCGTGTTTTTTCTTCTTTTATTTTGGATAGTACGTTTCTTATTTAAAAAAAAAAATTTAGTGCAAGTACAATGGACAAGCTTAGAATAAATATACATTTCTATGTGTCACTTTCCTTTTTCTTGAGCAATTGTGGCCACATTTCAAGATGCTTTATCCAATCTCTTTTCAATATATTACTATTATGATTATTATTAAATTTTTGTTTTCCCCTTTAGCTAGCTAACCTGTACCACAAAGAAGAGGGACGAATTCGAAAAAAAGGTCAACCAAAAGAACAATAAAGGGGACATTAAGTGAGCCCTATAAATATGAGGTCCACTTAATAGATCTCGTACCTTATTAGTTGTGGTGCTCAATTAGTAAGGTACAAGACCCAACTGTGTTCAGAAACTATAAATGTCTCTTACTATTTTTTTTTTAAAAAAATGTGTTTAAAAATGTCGTTTCGATTTATTAGTTTCAACTGCTACAATATAAATATATTATAATATGAAGCTCTAAGATAGTTCAGTGTTTTGATTCTAACTATGTCCAAAGACACTCAAAATGTTGGATTCTTTTTCGAAGTAGAGTTTAAAACGAGTTGTATATATACAATTTCAGGTGGAGAATATAGTGGTGATTGGTCACAGCTGCTGCGGAGGTATAAAGGGTCTCATGTCTATCCCGGACGATGGAACCACTGCCAGGTACGTAAAACAAAAACTTCACTAATAATAATAATATTGACAAGAACCTACTCTTGATTTTCCTGGCATTGTATTCTTCCTCTCCTTTTCTAATTCTTGAAAAGTCAATTGATTAAAGTACATGATTCTATTATTTAAAATGAACCATTAAAACACCTCAAACAGAAAGAATTATTTTAGGGTGTTGGCCCTTCATTGCTTCCAAAGGAAGGTTTCTTCTCATCAGTCATGGCCTATAGATTCGCGCGAGATCACTTAAAAGTCTAATATAGCGATGTGAAAATAAATGCAAGCCCTTTTGTTTTCTGGTGGTACTATAATTTTTTTTTAGGCATCCATGAAAATCGATTGGGTATGAAGATGAATGTATTAGCGCTCTTGGTCTTTGAACTATGAACATCGAGACACTTTGAAATCTGAATTGTCTTAGCAGATTGTATTCTAAACTTTTGTTTTTTTGACTGTTTTTCCCCAGACCATATAAAATGGTTGATGAGTTTTTGTAATTTTAACCAAAAAAAAATCATGTGTTCATCTTGTGATAATTTGAATTTTTTTTTCCTACTATTAAAACCTTCGAAAACTAGAACATTTTGCACTTAACGTAGCTATGTTTATAAATTTGTAATAATTATGCAAAGCAGATGTAATAAAAATTTCAAAAAAAAAAAAAAAAAGAGACAACAGCTACCAAAAAGAAGCATAGGTTTAAGGAGTAATCTGTCGAAAATAATAGAGGATAAGTTTAGGGATTAATGAAGCCAAACCCCATTATTTTTTAATACTAGGAAGATTTTTTTTTTTGGGTAGTCTACACTACTTGGAAATAGGTATTAATGTACTTTTCCCTTCCTTCCATTTGGGCTGTTGGATTTCAGTGACTTCATAGAGAACTGGGTCCAAATATGTGCACCTGCAAAGAACAAGATCAAATCAGAGTGCAGTGACTTGAGCTTCACTGAGCAATGCACCAACTGCGAGAAGGTATAATATTGTATTTTAAACAAAGAGTTTAAATTAGAGTTGGTTTAAAATTCAAATTTTACAAGAAAAAATACTGTTTTATATAGTTTGAACTACATCTGCAAAGTGCCCTAAGAATACAAATATTGCACTCAGTACATGCACGTATTGTTATAAAATATGATGGATTTTGGCTTAAAACTCTTGCTCAGGAAGCTGTGAATGTGTCATTGGGTAACCTATTGACATACCCGTTTGTGAGAAATGGCTTGGTTAACAAAACTCTGGCTCTCAAGGGTGCGCACTATGATTTCGTCAAGGGGACTTTCGAGCTCTGGGATCTCGATTTCAAAATCTCCGGCTCTGTATCTGTATGAGCAAGAATCGAGGTTGATTCGCCATGGAGTTATAAAACTTTTTCATATAAAGCAATATCACAGTTTTCCCTGAGTTGCAACGGTGTAAATTTCCTTTGTTTTGTTCAGTTTGCCAAAATAATGCAGCCGCAATGGCTTGTATCTTGCTTTTGTTTAAAAAAATATTATCTGTTTGTTCAATTTTTTTTTTTTTAATATCCTTCCTTGTATTGCATACTTATGTATTCAACCGGAAGTAAGTTAAAACTAATAATTAAAACGAAAAATATTATAGTTTCTCAGAAAAATGCAGTTCAACTCTGGTCCTAGCTAACTGAGGCTGCGAAATAGCCAATTAATGCTGTCTGTGGGTTTCGATTAGTGGCTCGGCCAATTGGGCCACTGGTCAGCTTTCTATGGACCAATAGTTCCAAGCATTAAAACATGAAGGGCAGCTTCTTTTATCACAGGAGCTTTTTTCCTTAAATGCGACCCGATCGATAACTGCCACAGCCCAAAAATGCAAGAAGAAAGAGGAAAAACGCATATTTGGATTAAAACTTAGTAAGTAGTGTTTTAAAATGTGTAGTAAATAATCTATCATGAAAAATTGAGTAATATCTCATGAGAAATTAAGAACATAAACGTAAAAGTACTCCTTTTTTATCATTTATATTTCTTACCTCCTCCCTTGTCGATACTGTCGGTGGCTGAAAAATATAATATTTACTATGTAAAAAAGAATATTTACCGGTGATTTTGTAGGACCGTTGGCGGCTAGGTAATACAACATTTACTAGAAAATCCGTAGTTACTGTATAAATAAAAAAATTTCACCGGTGACTTCCCCAGTGCGACGATAGCTAAGAAATACCGTATTTACCATGAAATACAAAAATTCACTAGTGACTTCGCTGAACGGTAAATACAATATTTATATAGAAATATCGCATTTACCATGTAAATACATAAATTTATTGGTGACTTCGTTGGACCGCCTGTTGCCAAGAAACACTGTATTTCCCACGAAACACAAAAATTCACCAGCGACTTTGTTGGACCGCCCATAACCGAAAAAAACACTATTTATGATGAAATACTGTATTTACTATGAAATATAAAAATTTATCGACGACTTCACTGGGTCATTGGTGGCCAAAAAATAAAATTTTTTACCAAAAAATACCGTATTTATTGTGTAAATACAAAAATTCATGACGGCTAGAAAATACAATATTTATAAAAAAAATACCGTATTTTCCACAAAATAAAAAATTTCACCAGTGACTTCACCGAACCGTCAGTGACTGAAAAATACAATATTTAATAGAAAATACCATATTTACCATAAAATACAAAAATTCATTGACGAATTCGCGGGACTATCGGTGGCTGAAAAATACAATATTTACCGAGAAATATTATATTTACCACGTAAATATAAAAATTCATTGGCGACTTTATTAGACCGTTAGCGGCTGTAAAATACTGTATTTACCATGGAATATAAAAATTCACTAACGATTTTGCTGAAAAACACCATATTTATTATGTAAATATGAGAATTTATAAGTAATTTCGTCAAAAAAAATACAATATTTATTAGAAAACATTGTATTTACCATGTAAATACAGAAATTTACGGGTGGCTTCGAATTCACTAGACCGCTAGACATCAATGGCGCCACTGCTAATGCCAACGGCTAGAATATACAGAATTGCCCAACCAAAAAAAAAAAACCACATTCATAATTTTCCTAGCCAGAACAACAGCAACAAATTTCATAGCAATATTTTCATGAAAAATGAAAAAAACACTGATTTTGAGTTGCCGCTACGCCACCACTCTGCCCACACGCCGCCCCATTTGGATGACACCCTAGCCTCCAATAAATCGTAATCATCCAATCTACACAGCCTAGTTGTCATCGCATCGAATTTCACCATTCATGCCACCAAACAGCTCCTTAAGCTCGTGATCTCGGCCTAAACTCCTCACAATCTCAGCCAAAGCTCATCACGATCTCGGTCGGCTTGAAGTCCATCTCCATCATGCCCTTATGGATCTACTCAGCTAAATGGTCCTTTGTTGCTCCGTCGGCGATTTGTCACTCGCGATCTCACCGAATGGTGAGGCGACGAAGAAGAGAATCACGCAAATCCGGTTCGTCTCATTCTGATCTTAGCCAGATGTCGTAGATCGACAGCTTCCCTGGGCGACGTCAAAGAACCAACGAGCTGAAGGTGGCCTAGAAAATTGGGTGAAAGAGAGGGACAGAGGAGAGGAAGAAAGAGGAAAGAGAAAGAAAAGAATATTTTAGGAAAGAAACCAGAAAGAAGACAGCGAAAGAGAAGAGACGGAGGAGGAAAGAGAGAAAAAATCTACATTTGAAAGCATTATGTGATTTTTTTTGTTTTTTGAGGGTACTTTAGTCCTTTATGCTATTAAAAATCTAATTGACACCAAATACAGTATTTTCTTCATATTTTCAAAACTATTGACATAATTTACTAGTGAACTTAAAACATCTACTATTTTGTATAATTTCTCAAAAAAATGTTGTTTGTCACACTTATTTAAGCAAAGTACTACTATTATGATGATTTTACCGTTTAATATCTCTTCAAATTTCACATATACCTTCTTCAAGCTCAAATCATCAAATTCCTCTAAATGGTATATTTGAAATAAAATGTGTAATGAAATGTCATGATGTGGCAGCGATATTCTTTGTAAATATTTTTTTTTTTTTTTTGGCATAAATCAATGAAAGCTTTATTTTTATGGTATTTGTGTAAGGAACTCTTTTAAAGCTGTTTTTAATTAAGAAGAGAAACTTATGTCCAATGTCACGTTTTTTTTGGCTGTGGATTAAAGAAGTCCAAAAAAAAAAAAAAAAACTCGCATTGAATGCCATTGTTTAAATTACAAAATAGAGTTTTAAGAGGGGACCATTTTATACTTCCATTTGTCGTTCGTATTTACATCTATTATGTTTCGACTACATTGTAAAGAATTGATACTTCTATTCGTCGTTTGTATTCACATGTATTATGGTTCGACTACTTTGTTAAGAATTGTCAAATCTAGATTCGAAATTGAAAGTGTGATGTCAAAATTTGTAAATTAAAAAAAAAAAAAAAACTCGTTCAGAATGTAGCAGTGCAAATTATCCCGTAGCATAAGTACGGCAAAAATAAACAATGAGCACAGATCTAAGTGGGTAGTCAAAAGGCTCATTTACAACGTAAACAAAGAAAAAATAATGGAAAATAAGCAAGTCTTATTTAAAAACGTCTATACAGGGTGAAGAATGTATAACACGATATGGGCTGCCGTAAGTGAAAAGCCTAGGTAGTTAGTACATCAGAATAAATAAATAAATAAATAAATCGATAAACAAACAAACAAATAAATAAATAAATAAGCTTAGCAGCTTAACATCTAAAAGCCAAACGCTCACTGTTCCAAGATTTTGTCACCTGCTTGAAACCCAACCCCCCCCCCCCCCCCCCCCCACAAAA
>CAMOHE010043050.1:14355-28523 GCA_946598075.1 Artocarpus hirsutus
CCCCCCCCCCCCCCCACCCCCCCACCAAAACCCAACACAAAAAAAAAAAAAAAAAAAAAAAAGAAACCTCTGCTTAGAAAAGTATAATATTATGAAACTGCATAGAACCTTCAAATTATTGTATAATTACTGTCGTTTTTGCTATCACTAGGCGTATAATGATATACAGAGTGTTCTACGTATATATACATACACTCTCATCAAGCGACAATCGCCAATTATAACGGATTCAGAGGACAGCTTTAGTATCTATAATATGTGTCCTTCAAAAATCACACCAAATTCCCATGGAAAAAAAAAAAAAACATAATAAGTAATGCAATAGCCAATAAGATATCTCTATCTCCACTCCCTACTGATATTTTTGCATACGAAGAACAGAAGCAAATAGAAAAACAATAATAAAATATATGATATGAATAGTCAGGTTTTACGTAAAAAAAAAAAAAAAAAGCTTCGACGCCAGGCATAGGTTGCAACTTTGAACTACAGTAACACCTACAAGAATCTGAGGGTGCTATTTTAGTTGTTATACATGATATATTGTAACTTTTTGCACGTCAACCATGAAAAATATTGTTCTGAAAAATTTGTTGTCATGCTGACCTGAATTTTATTTGCTCTATCCTGAAAAGCTTGTGGTACAACTCAATCCTATAACCTATCACTTCATCCTGCGGTATGGACCTGTTTTGTTGTCACTTATATATATGTGATGATATAGTTTTACTATAAAAAACTAAATTTTTAATCATAATAGTTTTTAGTAAAACTTTTGACGACAATAAAAGGTTACAACTAATATACATTTGGTCATAACTTTTAATTCAATTTTTATTGTAATTAAAACTATTAGCCACGGAATTTTTAATCATGAATATCATGGATTTTTCCATGACCAAAGACCCCGTGGCTAAAAGTTTTAGTCACAATAAAAATTGAACTAAAAGTTATGACTAAATGCATATCAGTCACAATATTTTGTTTTAATTAAAAGTTTACTAGAAATTGTAGTGACTAAAAGTCTAGTTTTTTGTAGTGCTTTAGGGTTTGTGTGGTTATTCTCTTGTTGTAGATCATGCACGAAACACTCCTCTTTTGTACCAATCTTTTTAATACAATGAACTTTTTTTTTTCTTTTTTACCTGTCGCTTTTTCCGTCTAAGACTTTACATGTAAATTTGTGGGGTTCTTATTCTTTTTTATTATTATTATTATTGCCTATTTTCATTATTTTATAACAAATATAATACTATTAAAATTTACCTATTGTTAGAAGCCAGCTATCAATTTGGTAACTTACTCCACTTATTTTATGGCTTCAAAGAAAAACCTCAATTTGGTGCATTCGGTAGTGGTACCTAATCCTTGTCTTGCACCCGTTAGTGAGTTATTTTCATCCTATTTCTTGGTCAATTCATTCAAATGAGAAGTTTTAACGCGCGCGCGCGCGTTTAGCTAGTTAATAAATCTCTTGACCCCAGCTTAGTGCATGCCTGATTTGTTATTAGAAGCTTGCTTCCAATAATGATATTTTATTTGTTTCTTCCAAACAAGAGGGAACATATATACACGAAGTGTATGTGTGTGTGTGAGAGAGAGAGTGTGTATGTATTATCTTAAAGAAGTTAGTGAAATGATATTTGCAAATTTGCATGTTAATTAAACAAGAATTATTTCCTTGGGAAAAAAATAAAGTATTAATGGCATTGTTGCACTTTAAACTGACCACTTATTTGCAATTTGTGTCTTAAACTTTTAATTTTAGTAAATTACCTCTTAAACTTACAAATTTGTAAATAATCATCCCTCAATGATAGCAATTTTAAGTTTTTGAATAAAATTAACATGTGATTTTCATATGAGTCGTTAATTAAAAGTACAAAAAAGATTTTTCATATAAATGTTAACCAAAATTTTTTTTCAAAGCAAAGTTAATTCAAGTTTTCTGTTTTGATTAAAACTTAATTAAAATTATTAATCACAATAAATTTAAGTTAAAATACGTAAAAGATCATTTGTGTTAATAATCAACTATTTAAGTTAAAATTACATGTTAATCTCAGTAAAAAAAACTAAAATCGCTATTAATAGAGTGATTTGCTATAAATTTATAAGTTATTTAGTGGGCAATTTGTTAACTTTAAAAGTTTAAAAGGCAAATTGTAAATGTGCGGTAACTTTAGGGGCAACCATGTTAAATACCTAAAATAATGAACAAGTATGTTGTATATTCTAGAAAATCAAGCTGGCGAAAAAGAGACACCGTCTTCTCCTCTGTGGATGTATGAAAAGTAATTTTCAAGCCGTACTTCACGGTCAAAAACATGGCTCTAAAATGATTAATGAAAAAACATGGAAAAAGAGTGTCTCTAAACATAATACCTCAAGATCATAAGAGAATAGACAAGCTATAAAAACATAATTATATTAGGACATTAATTTATAACTACAATTAGTGCTTAAAAATTAATATTCCCCAACTTTGCCACATTTGGTGATCAATACCAGTCTATAAATTCCACAAATTCTTGATTACTTAAAATAATATCAGAAAGATCACTGCATATCATCAAAGGGCGGAATTGATCCGTGCCATTGATCTTGTCATTGCATGGCGATTCTTGTGGCTTTTCACTAGAAGACGCCTGATCATATTCTTCATCGGCAACATTACTACCATCCAAATAAGACTTGTTTTGATCTTGCATGACTTCTTGCATGGTTTTTGCACCGCCAGTACTTATAATGTTATTATAATTAGAAAGCTGATTATTATGATTACTAGCATTTGAACTAGTAGTAGAAGTAGGATTTTTTTGCAATTTAGAGTAGTTCGCTTGATGAAGTTTTGATGATCTAGAATATTGCTTGTTAAGGCCAAGCTTCTTGCTTAGATGACTGTTCCAGTGGTTCTTGACTTGGTTGTCTGTTCTACCTGGCACACGTCCTGCAATCAGAGACCACCTGCACCAATATTATACATATTAATATATATATATATATATATATATAAATATATATATATATATCACTGTCTGCATTTATTAGAGTTTTTCTTCAAGTACTCTTGTGTATGTATCAACACAACAAAACTTTGCATTAGGACCACTTTCTTTTTCCTTCTTTTTTTCTGCCCTCTTCATTTAATTTTGGGGCCCCGCATTTCACAAATATGCCCTTTAGGATTAGTCAACACAACACTCCTCTTCCAAACACTAAACGTATACGGCATTAGATAGCTATGGTACGCTGCCAAGAATCCAACAATACATGACAACTTCATCAGCATCATCTTTATAATAATAATAGTAATAGCAATAGTAAAATAATGATCACAGAAGCTAGCTTTCGGAAAACTTAGTCAGGGTAGAGACGTGATTGAACTAATAAGGTGGGATAAACAAAAATATATAAAATTTTAGAGACGCGAAAGACAATTTTAAAAAAGACAAAACATAAGTACTATAGAAGAAAAAAAGTAAGAAAGACGGCGTCCATCATTGTCAATGAGTGGCTCTGCTTTTGATGATCACTTTGAAAATTTTCCTGTAATATGGCGCCTTGAAGTTGAAGATATTTGCACATAAAATTAAAAACATATTGGCCCCGTTTGTTTTCGTTCTCAAAATTTTTGAAAATATTTTTGTATATTTTTTAAGACAAAAATTTTAAAAACACTCCCAACACAATTCTTAAAAGATTTCTATTTTTTAAAACAAAAGCATTTTCACCTATTTTGAAAACAATACCAAACAGCATTTCTTGAAATAATTTGTACTCGTTGCTAAATATATAGTATAAATGCTTTTTCAAATGCAATACACTGAGACAGAAAATTAAAAAAGAAAGCAATATTATTTATATATATAGAGAGAGAGACCACCATCTATTACACACATGTATAGCTTTGGCCGATTGGCTGTAAAGTCAACCACATTGTGCGCAACTGTAAGTTACCTTATGAAAACGGAGTTCAAAATTAATATTTATGACCTTGTGTTGAATATTTGAAATAATTTCCTAGTTCACGTTATGATCTATGTTAATTATTATGAACCTTAGATTAAGCAGTACAATAGTTATTGGTGAGGGGAAAAAAAGAAAAAGAAAAACCTGTTTCCGAGGAGTTTATGAAGCCTAATAATTAGGTCTTCTTCTTCCTCAGAGAAAGAGCCTCGTTTGACATTGGGGCTGAGATAGTTAAGCCACCTTAATCTGCAGCTCTTCCCACACCTCTTTAGACCTATATATATATATATATTAACCAAAGTAATTAATTTCTTTCTCATGCAAAGCAACATTATTAAGGGATCATATATAGAGTGGAACATATATATATATACATATGTATATATATTTAAAACAGAAAAATATGTTTCTCATCATGCCTTGTATATATCGCTTACCGGTCAACTTGGGAATACGATTCCATTGCCCTATTCCATATACCCTGATGTGTTCTAGCAAGACTTTGTCCTCCTCCGCCGTCCACAGCCCTTTCTTTTGCTTATTTTCTTCTGCTTTCATTTTTAGCTATAAAGGAAGAGGAGAGAGAGAGAGAGAGAGAGAGGCTTCTTGTCCGTGTGAGAGGGAAAGAGAGGATGTGATAATTGTATTTGAGTACGTCTATGTTCTTAGCCTTTTCATGTACTTGGTAATGTTCGAGTATGCGTGATCCATATATATGGCTAAATATCGCAAGGCATTAATCTATCAACTTTCGACCATCAGATGTATGTATGTATGTAAGTGTGTATATTGTTATGCATGTAGGGTTGATGTTCAACTCAGAATTAATGATCAAGGTAACCCGGTAATGTTGTTTAAAAGCACATGTCCCTCACGAGTTATATATCAGTGTGGGATAGAAGATATAGGAGTGTCTATTTATGCTGGTTCATTCGACCAGTTCAGAATCGTGTGGTTTAAAATTTTATAATTTAAACTGTATAGTTTAAATTAGCAGTTTTAAACTGGTGTTTGAAATATAAAAGTTTAAAAACGAGAATATCAAATTTAAAACTAAAACTGGTGTTTAGAAAACTATAGTTTATCAAAGGAAAACAAGAATGAGAATGGTTTTTAATGTAAAAAATGGTTCAAACCATGTGAAGTTGAAAGAGGGGACAAAGTTTAGATTTTAAGGGTTTTAGCCTGTTTAAAATCACCTCCGTGTTTTGAACTAACCTCAATTATTACTCCATCAAACGCTGGTTTAAACTCCTTCTATGATATATACTGTCTTACATAGTTTTGAACTTATGTACCAAACGGCCTATATGTGTTTTGAAACTGAAAATATTAGTTTGAAAACTATAGTATGTGATAGATTTAGACTATAATAATTTTTGTTTTTTACTATAATTATTGAGATGTCAAACAAAGGCTTAGTTTGAATGTCTTGTTTCGCCTTGATGCTTGTTACATATGTCCCAAACAATATATCATTTATTAATTAATAATTTTGGTTGGCCAAGGTTGTTTGTTGGCTTACGTGTACGTGTAAAGAAATTTACTAGGGATCTAAACAAAATTACAAGATATAGGAAAAGGAAAGGAAACAAAAATCCTACCAAGGAAGGTCGACATGTTGACATATTTTATGTTGAGGTTTTTACTTCTCTAATTTCAATCGTGTACGTCACTAAAGGAGGAAAAAAAAGGATCAAACTCTCAAATTTCAATCTTGTAGTTTTTATTTTATTTCACTTTTCATTCAATAAAAATGTTAGCTTATTTAGATAGGACGTTCAAGTAGGGATTAAGTTGTTAGGATCTTTCTTTAGTCGGTACTTCTATTGATAATATATAAGTTTTTAAGTCATTAGATCTAATCAAAACTTTTTTTTTTTTTTTGTGCAGTTGTTACAATTAAGAAACAAATACTTACCCATAGATTATTTGATACCTAAATCTCCAAATTGTTAACGAATTGTTTCGACCATGTTCCGCTGGGTTTTCGTTTTCAACATCCAAGCCCCTTGTCCTGTAATCAATAATGGTGTTTGTACGAGTAATAAGTACATATTGCAATAATGTATAACTTCTACCAGAATTATTCAAAAAATCTGGCTTAATGGTAATTATTTCTAGCAATCTCAACCTCATGATCATCTTTTGATTGTCATCATGAACTGTTCATGAGTCACTAATAAAGTACACAGTTGGTTCTATCATGTGGAGTATTTTTTTTTTTAGTATTTTTAAAATAGATGAAAATAATTTTACTTTAAAAAACAAGAATTTTTAAGTAATAGTGTTGAGAGTATTTTAAATTTTTACCTTAAAAGATATACAAAAACAATTTTAAAAACACTAAAAACAATATCAAAAGGGGACTTTTGCGTTCAATGAGGAGAATCGTGAAAAGAAAATCTTTCATGATTAAGAAGCTACCAAGGGTGCATTTATTGCCATCCACATCTAGTAGTTGGGCGATAAATAACTAAGTCAAATTAAGTTGTAAGTCTTATGATTTGATTGGGTTAGAAAAACAAGTTCAGTTGTTACAGTGTAAGGCTCTGCTTGTTATAGTAGTTTGTTATAATATAAAACTTTTAAGTTTTAACTTGAAGTTTTAATTAATTTCTCAAACAAACCCTTAGTTGATAATGAGATTGTATGATTAATTAATGCCCACTCCAAAGAAATTAACTCTACATCTCATTTGTTTAATATTAATTGGACTCCTGAAATTTAGGGTAACTAAGACAAGATTCTGAGCTCTATCTGCAGCAGAAACAAAATTAAATCCGAAAAAAATTAAAATGCCTTAATTAATTAAACAACCAATACATGCATGTGCGAACAATGTAATTTTTTTTTTTTAATTTCAACTCTGCAATTTGATCCCTCTCACTCGGACGTAATTTACTTAAAATTTCGCCCCAGGAATCCTCAAGTAATTAACTCAAGATTTTACAAAAGAAGTGCAGGGAAAAAAAACAGAAGAAAATGAAAGATTAGTGATATATTATTAAATAATCTCGATTAATTAGAAATTTACATAAAAGAGAAAATCCGGTGATCATTTCAAGCATCCAATAAAGTATAAGCAATAAAAATTGATCCTCACGTATTTGTTATTCCACCGGTTAAAGCGAGAGCTGATGAGACCGTTTGTTTTATGTATTTAAACAACTTTTTAGATTCAAAGGTTTTTTGAATTTTTTGGATATTTGTTTATTTCTTTTAAAATTTAAATTAAATGAATCATTTAAATTCAAGTTTTTAGAGTTTGCTTCCCCCTTGAACTCTTTGGACTCGGATATATTTGTTCCAGTAAAAGCTGAAATTCTTTCTTCTACATTTAAACAAAAATAATCATAACTTCGTCATTTAATATCCAATTGAAACAATTCTTTTTTCATTGCGTTCCTAAAAAAGAGAGGAATAAATCAAGATCTATATTGCATATTTTTTTAATATCATGAACATTAAGTTTTGTTAAATTTGTTAATAAATCAAAAACTTTTTTCACTATCTATCCAAACGTAAATTTCAATTTCATTCTCTATTCAGATTAACACTTTAAATGTACGTCCAAAAGTCAAGTTGGATAGCAATTCAATTACTAATTCAAATCACACAACTGAAAACAAAATAACCTAAATCAACATAATTTAAATTTATTTACCAAACAGGCCCTATATGTGTGACCTATTTTCTTGTGATTAGCAGGGGTGTTGATTCATGTTAATGGGTCGTATTCATATCAACATATTTATTAATTGTGTCAAAAAGCATCAACCTAAATACGATTCATTTAATAATCATGTTAATCATGTCAACCCACATAACCTGTTTGAATTTATATACTGAAAAAATAATTGATGTAACTATAACTTATTTAACATTGTTACGAAACATATAATAAATTTATTGGTCAATTTATCATTTATTTTTAGATTATCTATAGATTTTAAAATTCATCATATTTATATTTAATAAAAGCAAGTAAAGTTTTTTATGCATTATATAAAGTTCTATATTATATCATCTATAATTAAGTTTTAAATTATACATATAGTTAATCGTGCCATTTCGTGTGAATCGTATTAGGATGGTTAACACTAAACCAACCCATTTCATAATCGTGTTAATTATGTCAACGTATTATTGACTCAAACTTATTTATAATGAACCCAAATTCTCTAACTTTATGGCGTTTTGTAAGGTATTGTTGTGTTATAACCCAAATCGTTACGCCAATGATTAGTTTCTCAAATTGTTAAATCCTCGTCCTTGGTAAAAATATTGGACAATGGAGCTGCCACTGAATATAATTCAAATTTTGTCTTCTTTATTGGTTGCACAAGAATAAAGGTTGTATTTTGGGCTAAACTATACATTTGGGATATAGAGATCACATGCATTAGATTGGTGCATGAGGCTGAATTGAAAAGCATCGCATCCAAAGTGTGGGGGAAATCCGACATGTGTAAGTGTCGTTTTTAGATGACACTGTTCATGAGTCCACGGGCGCTAAAAAAAAAAAAACCAAAAACAAAACAACAAGCAAAAACAGAAGCTATGGCTCCGTAAGAGGTGGGGGGCTTGTCAGCAAAACATTCAAGACTGGGCATGTTAAGCGCTTCACATCCAAATACACAAAACACCATTTGTATTTTACCTAAATATATTTTTTGCCTTTTCATATTATTAAAATGCTCAAAATATCTACTGTATTTTTAACATCGTACTCAAAATACCCCATGTGTTTTGCCCAATTATTACTTTTGCCTTTTGTATTATTAAAATGCCTAAAACATACTCTGTATTTTCAAAATCATACTCAAAACACTCTCTAAAGCAATTAACTTTTTAAAAATTTTAATTATCCTTCCCAATATATATTAAATCGAAAGGCTACTTTGTGTATGTGTGTTTTTGTTTCTGACTAGTTTTTTAATTTTTGGTTAAACTTTTTAAAAAACTAAAATTATTCTTCTTTAGTTTTTACTAAATATAATTTAAAACATTATTAAATTAAAATAAAAAAATAAAGTCAATCTTAAAAGTTAAAAACTCTTAAAATAATTGAAATATTTGCTTAATTAAAATATTTATTTGGTCTTTTGAAATTACGTTTCTTTGGTTTTTAGCTCAAGTTATATTTAAAATGACATTTAATATATGGTGGGAAGGATAATCTTTGAATTTTTAAGAAATTAATTGCTTCAGGGGGTATTTGAGCATGATTTTAAAATCACAGGAGATGTTTTAGGTATTTTAATAATTAGATGGGCAAAAGTGTTATTTAGACAAAACATATGGGGTATTTTGGATAATTTAAAAATAAGAGAGACAAAATGATGCTTAGGCAAAACACAAAGGATGTTTGGGTATTTTTATAAGAAATAAAGAAAAAAATCAATCTTTACATTTTTTTTTTGTTTAATCTCTCATCAAATGAAATGAATGTTAAATTTACTGACAAACAATTAATATGTTCAAATGTTTTCACCGATTATTCAAATTAGTTGCATGCAAAGAACAATTTAGTGATTACATTGATGAGAGATTCATTCCTAATAATTGTTTACCATATTACCATCAAATAAATAAATAAACCAAAAAAAATTAACGATTCTTATTTTTGTTGTTATTTTTTTTCAATTGTACTGCCTTTTCGGTTACATATCGTTTTAGAATTTTAATATGCAGTTGTTCCTCTCGATATCTTTATTTTTAGGGAGGATGAAGTAAATGACAGATTTTTAAAACTTTTTAAAATAAATAATAGATTTAAAAATATTTATAGTAAATAGCAAATTTACAATATAAATAATTTATTTACTATATGAATAAGAATTGTTTTTATTATAAATAAAAAGATAAATAAATTATTTGCACGTATCTATTTATGTGTAAATAAGAGTTAGGTGTACATAAATTATTTACACTATAAATTTACTATTTACTAATTTTAAAATTTTTTATTTACTATAATTAGTTTTAAAAAAGTTTTTGACTATAGAAGAAACTTACAAGAATACCCCCAAATGCTTCATCTTATTAAAAATATCCTTCAACAAACCACTTATTAAAATTGTCATTTTATTATAAATTTAGAATTTATTAAAATACCAAGTTACCCTTCCTCTCACTCGCTCATGGGGATGTCGAAATAGAACCTATCAGGTTTTGTCTTGAAACTGGTCAAGTTCCATCATGGAACCCTCTAGGTTATGTCGTGGAATTCGCCTTTGAAAACCGGCACGAGACGTCGGATTGTAACCTGTTAGTTTTGAAAGTGAAACCTATCAAATTCCAACAAACTTTCTTTAAAGCAAAGAAGTATCATTTACCTCCGGTCGTCGACAGAGTATCGAATTGTAATGTGGTAGATTCTGTCATAGAACTGTATTTCGTCTTGGAACTCGCTAGGTTCCAAAAATTTTTTGAACCAAAGAAGCATCAATTGCCTTCGGCTGTCGATGCAGGTGTTGGATTCTAACCTAATAGGTTCCAAAGTGTAACCTATCAGATTTCAACAAATTTTCTTTAAAACAAAAAAACACCAATCGCCTTCGGCCACTAGCGTTGGGTGTCGGAGCATAATGGAATATGTTAGGTTCCAACTTAGAGCCTGCCAGGTTCTGTTGTAAACTCACTAAATTATATCCTAGAATTTGTAGGGTTCCAAAGTAAAAATCACCAGATTATCTTTAATTTATCATAAAAATCAAAATACCAAAAAAAAACACCACCAAAAGAATCAAAAAATTACAGCAAAAAAAAACAATACAAAAAAAAAATCGGAATGATGCATTTGTATAAACTTTAAACACTACCACAGTGAAATTGTCCACCCAAGAACTTGGGATGCTGATGCTTGGCTATGAAAACGAACCATTGCCAAATTTAGGCCGCCTCCAAGAGCAAGACCTTCTATGGCAGCAACAATTGACTTCTTCCAATCAATACAAAAATACAGCCAAAGCGGATTGTTGCCAAAGAGAACACCGTCTTGAATTCAATACAAAATTATCAATTACATTACACGAAAAATTCAAAACTAACACTTGAAGAACAAAGTTTCAACGTTTTCAAAAATATTCAAGATAACAGAGTTTTAATTGTTAAAAGAAATTAACAATTAACAACAGAAAAGCAGAGGAAGTATGAAAAAATCCCAACACATAGAACGGCAGAGGAAAAAAGAAAACAAAAAAAGTTTCAATGCATATAACAAATGCCGAACCACAAACAATGAATCAAAACTCGACAAAAAACTAGAATCAAATTATTAACCTCAACGTCAAAACATTGAAAGTTTCAAAAATCCAAACGCATAAATGAAGAGCAAAGAAAAAAAAAAGATAAAAATCAGAGACATTAAACTTTACAGTTGTTAGAAGACACTAGTTTTCGTGCTAGCAAACCAGCCAATGTTCCTATGGATCCTAAGATTCAACTCAATGCTGTTGATGGAGAACCTTTCACTGACATATATCTCAGTACAGACGTCTCATTAGTCATCTTTTGTATTTTAATCTCTCTTGACTTGACATTACCTTTACTGTTCACCGACTAAGTCAGTTTCTCGCCCAGCCTAAACTACCACATTTGACAGCCGCTCATCACATTCTTCGATATCTCAAGTCTACTCCTAGTCGAGGATTATTTTTCTTTGCCTCCTTCTCACTTCAACTCAAAGCATTTTTTGATGCTGATTAGGGTTCTTGTCTAGATACCAAGTAGTCCGTTACTAGTTTTTGTGTGTTTTTAGGAGATTCTCTGGTATCCTGAAAAGCCAAGAAACAGAATACTATCTCCAGATCATCTGCTGAGGCAGAATATAGAGCTTTGGCGGCTGCAACTAGTGAATTAGTTTGGCTGACACAATTGTTAAAGGATCTTGATGTGTAGCTGGCTCCACCAGCTCTTTTATTCTATGATAATTAAGCTACCATCCATATTGCCACCAATCCCACTTTCAATGAACAAACTAAGCACATTGAGATCGATTGTCACTTGTTCGTGATAAGGTTGTTGCTGGATTTATCACACTCATGCCTATTCATTCTCAAAATCAACTGGCAGATATGTTTACAAAGCTTTTGCCCTCGGCTTTATTGTCATCACAATTATCCATGATGGTTATTAAAAACATTCACAGTCTATCTTGAGGGGGAGTTTTAGAGTTAGTTATAAAATGCTATCTCTGTTTTGCTTTGCTGTAATTATTGTTACAATTAGTTAGCTTGTTAGACTTAGTATATATGGTTATCAATACTTTGTATTGAAACACACAGAGATCAAATGAGAAGTTCTTTCTCTTTTCCTCCATTTCTTCCCTCTCCTCTGTTTTCTTTGTTCTCGTAATAAGCTATATTAATCTTAATCGATGAACATACAAAATTTCAAAAAAAAAAAAAAAAAGCCAAACACGTAGAATGTGATACGGGACTCCTTTGGAGTTACTGTGGGAGCTTTCTCAAAGCGTTTGAGGTGATTGGTTTTCTTGTTTCTAGCAGAATGTCAAGCACTCAAAGAAGGTTTGGCTTTGACTGTCGAGAACAATTGCAGGATCTGTATAGCCAAGTCCGATGCTAGCCGAGTTGTGGGCTGTGTCGAGGCCAAGGAATTTCTTGGACTTCATGGTGCCCTCATTAAAGATATTTGTAGTTTTTTGGTCGATCTAAATTGTAATGTATGTTTGCTCGTTGTTCAGCCAATGAGGTTGTGCATTTATTTTCTAGATTTGGCCTTAGCGGTACTGAGTCCTTGGTCTGGACTCATGCTCTTCCTTGCTGGATTTCAAATGCAGCTATTGTAGACTTTCTTTCAGTTTAATAGATGACAACATATTCCTTTCGAAAAAAAGAAAGGTAGAGAATTGAGAACGTTTGAATTCATTTCCGCAAAAATCGAGGCGCAACATTATCAATTTCATCAAAACTCATGAAGGAAACCACAAACTAATCGCAAAACATGCACAATGTTCAAAATTCAAACACGTACACAAATGCATCGCAACGAATACGTAGAGAGAGAACGCTGGTGCCGACGTCAACATCGAGGAAAATGGGAACTCCATCAACGTCACGGAATATGTTTGGGTACTCTGAAGATGTAAGGATTCATGCCTGAAAGACTCACAGAAAAGATCGCAAGGCTTCATGTCCTCAGGAAGATCGTTGATGGAGATCTAACAATCGATGACCGCTGAGATCGAGAGATCGCGCTGATCTAAACTTCGCGATAAAGGAGATCACGACAGAGGAGATCGCTGATTTGCTTCACGACATCGTTGTATCTACAATGCCGATCAACAAAGAAGAAATTATGCTGAGGAGATCGCGAAGATGGCAGCACCGTTGAACTTGGACAAACTAGTGGTCTTCATTGTCGACAATGGCTGCCACGTGGTCTTCATCAAGAGAGGCAGGTGGAGAGACTAAATAGAAAGAGCAAGAAGCAAAGAGAGAGACAAGGCAGAAGGGGGAAAGAAAGCGACACAAGGCAGAGGAGGAAAGAGAAAGGAGCTGATGGTGGGATAAGAGAGAGCTATGAGAGAGAGTTTTTTCAGAGTTAACTTAAGGTTTTCCAAAAAGGAAAATCAGATCAAGTAAAATAGATATACTTTAATCGGTAAAATGGTAAATATGAAATTATTATTTAGAAAATAAAAAAGGTTCAGCTTTCAAAAGTCTAAAAGAAAGAGACAATTAAAAAATGTGCATGAGAGGCTATTCTGTGTAAATTTTTCTTACTATAATTTCTCTTTTCTGTGAGCTTTCGATTTAGCCCAATTTAGCTTTTTTATTAAAGGATTGATGAGACAATTTGTCTAATTATATTTATTGAATTAAAATATGACTCTAATTTGTAAAAATTTTACAAATGTCTCATAATAATATCATTAAAATTATTTATATATAATTATACAATACGATATATAATATCATTAAAATAATTACTATATCATTAAATATATTTTTAAAATATTTTAAATATTATATTAGATTTTAATTTTATAACAATAATTAAGATACTTATTGTTATTGTAATTTTTTCTTTGTTAAAAGGGAGTAAGGCAAGCTACAGCAAACAGCCCAAATACATTAGAAGCCCTACAGATGAAGCTGCTTGGGCCTCAGGTGAGCTTTCCTTTAGCCCAATAGTCTCCGTTCAAACTTTTTTTAAAAAAATTTATA
>CAMOHE010043051.1:0-14874 GCA_946598075.1 Artocarpus hirsutus
GGAGACAGTACAATATGTCACACACAATATGTGGTTCCCTGTTTACAGCCCTCTTGTTCACGAAAAATAAGGTCTTAACCAAGTGGTACCATCGTAATTTTATTGCATTGGTAACGTGGACATGAGCTAGTAATATTTCTTTGTTCTTTTTCTGGGATGTTGTCGAAAACTATCAACTGGAGTTATTGTTATAACTTTTACGCTAGAGATATTGTTCCAAATCAATTATTTTCAGCAACTTGAATTCTGTATGCAAGAGAAGTTGACTTACAGTTCCCAGGGAAAGAGACGTCTTTATTGTATGCTAAAGATATTTCAGTAAATAAAAATATTTAGCAGCAACCTTTATGCAAGAGAAAGTACCTTTTTCCTTGCGAGATGTCCTCATGAAATTTTAAATAAACCGATTTACTTGCAGAAGATATATATGTGTGTGTGTGTGTGTGTGTGTGTGTAGAGAGAGAGAGAGAGAGAGAGAGATTGTTTATTACTTGAAGAATTCAAGAATCAAGATTTTTATTTGGTAGAAACCTAAAGACTTCAAGCTTAGAGTAAGAGATGTCCTTGTCGACGTTGGTGCTTTGGACCTAAGTTTGGTAAAGAGGAATGGTAGGATTAGTGAATGGATAAAAAGACTTACGACGACGGAAACGAGTGAATGTAAATTAAATACCTCTACAGGACTCAAATTTTGATCTTTTCAAATTGGAAGGATATTAAGAGGAAATTAACACCAAACACAAGACGTGAAAGATCTTTAATTTTCTCCGCATTTTTCTCATTTGTGCACCTTTTCTTCGTGTTTTGGCTTTCCCACTTACAAAACATAGGCATGGTATTTGACAACTTTAGCTGAAACTTATAGTTTTAACGGTTCGCAGTGTAAAGTTTTTATATGTTACAATATTTTCAATTTAAACTTATTTTTCAAACAGCTTGAATATTTTTTTGGGGTCACCAAACAAGGCCCTCAAGCCATTCTTATAATTTAAACAGAGTTTATTAAGTACTTCGTGAAAATTATGTGATCTCAAGCCATTCTTAAAATCAGCACGAAGGGGTGGTTTAGGAGAATAACACCCACGCAGCGTAGGATTTAAGAGGGGTGGTTTGGAAACTAAGTTATAACTCTAAAATTTTAATTGTTACGGTGTAAAATTTTTATAAGCTACAATATAAAATAAAAATATGTTACAATATAAAGCTGTCATACGCTAAAATGGTTAACCTTATGTTTGGCTAAGTGGTGGGAAATGTGGTTCTTATCACAAACTCAGTTATAGCTCTCACATGTTACAGTAACAAATAAAAAAATTACTACAGTATAAAGCTCTTATATGTTACAATAAAAATGATTCTAACTACTAATTTTCATCATCTTTTAAACACTAAGTTTCAATTTGATTCTAAAATACTATAAACATGTATTTGGGCTAAAATTGTCACATATATGAATAAGTAACTCCAAGGTGGTATACAGTCAGATTTGAACAAAAGTTATGCATGATCCAAGGGCAACATGTAGGGTCCCAGACGTGGCCCACCATTAAGCCTTTGTCATAAAAAGTTTCCTCGAAAGGATAAAACTAGGTGTATATGGCCCTTACCGACATTGGGAGTGTGTACTTTCCAACGAAGGAGGTGATAATTATTAACACCGAACATAAAGCTTTCCTGTACTTAAAAATCTCAACCACCTCTTGTCCTCTTCTCTCCTATTCTCTATCTCTCCTCTTTCTCTCAAGAAATTCAAATAGAATCATCACTTCTTCTCAATTAGCATGGAACAGGTGTCTTCTAACTTTCTTTCAACAAAGAGGTAAACAGTAAACTGAACTTTTCAGCATGATTATACCTCTTTCTATGATATATCTGACTAACTTCTGGGGCACTTTCTGGTTTAGATATGCCATCGTCACAGGTGCAAACAAGGGGATCGGGTTTGAGATATGCAAGCAGTTAGCTTCACAAGGGGTCAAGGTGGTGTTGACTTCCAGAGATGAGAAGAGGGGTTTTGAAGCTGTTGATAAACTGAAAGAGTCAGGCCTCTCTGACTCTGACCATTTTGTTTTTCATCAGCTTGATGTGGCTGATCCTTCTAGTATTGCTTCTGTGGCAGATTTTATCAAAACCAATTTTGGGAGGCTTGATATCTTGGTAATCACACCAACCCACGTCCTAAAAATGAAAATTCTCTATTATTTTCAGAAAACGTGGTGGTATATATTTTAAAGCTTTTAGATATGGTCATAATATATATATATATATATATATATATATATATATATGTATTAAATCTAACTTGAAAGATAGATGGACCAATTGGTGGATACTTTTTTTGTTCCACCAAAGAAATTGCCTTGTTTTTATTTGCTCTTACTTAATTAGGTTCAGTCTTGAATTGTCTTGCTTTCCGAGGAAAAAAAAAAGCAAAAGAAAAACACAACTAATTTTTCTTATGATCAAGTAGAAAGAGAAGCATGATCAAAAAGAAAAATATCTCTTAAGATAACTATAAATATGAATCTGTATTTAACAAACCAAATTTGTATAAAAGTACTTTTAAAGCCTCCAAATTAATTCCGAATTGCCACTGTATCCAACTGCCTCATTGTTTTTTCTTTTTTCCTTTTCTTTCTTTTTCTATTTTTTTTTCAAGTGTAACGAAAAAGGTAGTAAAAGTCCTCTATTTTTAAATGTGTAATTACATGCTTAACAAGAATTATCTTAGATCATGTGGTTGTAAAGAGGGTCCGCACGTTAAACTACTAACGTACGTTGCTATTTTGGGAGTAAAAATTTACAAACTCTAGCAAATGGACCTACTTAATTGATATATACATATATATATATATATATATATAATGTATGTATGTATGTATGTATGTGTGTCCAATTAGACATTTTTTTTCATCTTCTAACCTTACAATGAGAGAAGTTGCTGTATACCGTCACTTTACTTCACAGATAAATAATGCTGGAATTGGCGGAGCTATTTTTGATCCAGATGCTTTTGCAAGAGCTTTCGAGCAAGCCGGTGGTAACTGGGTAAAAATATGACTTTCCTTCCTCCAAGAAAACATCAATATGTATCCTCATAGAAATTATTACAAGTATCAAATACAATTGTGGACTTGATTCTTCTTTCTTGAGAGTAATAAACTTGCATAAAACAAAGAAATGAATACATACATGATTTATAATGGTAAACTGCTATAGTAATTCATTACGATGAAAAAAAGTTTTTTTTTTATTTTTATTTTTTATCTTTCATTTTTTTTTATTTTGGCCTCTAAAATTTTTAATCACATATAACATACATTTTTTGGAAAGTTCATGTACACCTCAAGTTTTGGGTCCCAATTAGTAGCCTGATATTGAAAACTTAATACCTCAAAAGAAACCAAAAATCAACTATACTATATTACTATATATGTTCACAATTCTTTGTACTCAGTAATTTTAAAAAGTAAACTAGGACTCTATCAAAAGCATAGCTCATTTGAAACAATGAAAGTGTAATACGAATAGATAAATCTATGTAAAGATTAATGTCTTGTAGTTTTACTTCAAAATTTTAGCATAATTCACGCCTCTCCTTAAAAAAAATTTCTGGCTCAGCAGCTCCGCCGGCTTGATTAGTGACCCTGTAAATTCATGTTAGGTTGCTGTCCTTTTTTGTCCTAGTACATCTCTGGCTTTTGAGACTATGAATGAATTAAACTTTTCAGCCTAATAAAAGTACCAGATACATTATTATACGTTTACAAAATCATTGTGCATTCTCTCATATTACACCAACCATGTATACATGTTATATATAGCATTGGTACTTTATAAATTTTGTCTTTGCATATATTTATTTATTTATCCAAGAAATTCAAATGCATATATCTAGGAAGAGTACACTTTAAAAAATATAATTGCTAATAAAGTTTATAAACTAGAAAATTACTTTGGGCTATATACATGCAGCCAAAGGAAGGAAATTGGAATGAAATAGCCACTCAGACCTATGAAATGGCAGAACAATGCCTGAAAACAAACTACTACGGTGCAAAAACAATGGTTGAAGCGCTTCTTCCACGACTCCAATTGTCTGATTCAGCAAGAATTGTTAATGTTTCCTCCTCTCTTGGATCATTGAAGGTATGACATACCAAGTCTCGTCCTTTATATTGCGTAGTTCATTAAATTTATGTATGTCGCACTTCAAACTGGGTGGTCGTATGGCGGTTTAATTAAGATTAATTTACTAAGTTTAATTTAAATTCCAAGAATCAACCTTAATTTTATAAACGTACTAGAAACTATAAATGTGATAGAATTACATAATTGGAAATGACATTAATAGTTAAGCACAGCAGAAAGAGAAATTACTAAATAACCTCAAATTTATTTAAAAGCTTAAAATCTGCCAAATACTGTTTAGGTTTTATTGAACCACACAGCAGTGCTTGCATAGTTCTGATATAAAAGAAAATACAACCAAACCACAGTCCAACAAACAGAGTAAAAAAGCATGATTAAAGTCTTATTATTACATGCCTTGATAAAACAGATAGTTAAGCAACTCATAGATTTCACGAGTAAATTAACAATAATTTACTCAGTTGCGTATTGCAAACTAACTAGAAGGAGAGAAAGTAAAACAATGGAAATCATGAGCGAAAGGCTCAGTAAGACTTGAGTTTTCAATCACCATTTAAGCGAGAAAAATAAAGTATAATAAAATAAAATAAGCAGAACGTAATTAATATCTAAAACGATCAACAAATAAATAAATTAAGCTCTGAGAGTCCTCACCGTTTGTATCATGTGATTTATCTCAAAATATTCATTAATTCTTACCGTGTATAAAGCCTAATATAATCACTATCATAGTGGTCCAAACAGGGTTTTGGGACTTGCCCCTAGGTCGCCTCTATAGGATCTTATCTCTACGTGGCATCATGTACTTAAAACTCAACCAATCAGGGGTCATAGGCCGATTGGTGTTTAAGAAACCATTTAAATATCTTATCTCACTCAGGATGTTAATATCAAAATATTGATAATCATTTAACACGGAGATAAGGTCCTATTCAATTTCATCTCACGTGGGATACTAATACTGAGAATCCTTACCTTTGTATCATGTGATTTATTTCAAAATAGTCATTAATTACTGTGTGTAAAGCCTAATATAATCACCACCATAGTGGCTTGGACCGGGTTTCGGAACCTACCCTATAGGTCCTCCTCTATAGGTTCTTATCTCTGTGTGGCATCATATACTCAAAACTCAACCAATTACTGGGTCTCAAGCCGATTGGTGTTTAAAAAACCGTTTAAATATCTTATCTCACTAGGATGATAATTATTTAATATCATTTTCCTTTCTTATTTACATATTTCAATGCGTTTGAAAATATTTAATTGCAATTCATTTCTTAAAAACATTTAAGAATATAAGATATGACCCAAAATGATTTAAAGTCATGGCTACCAAGGAAGGGGAATAAAGTCCTACCTCGATTATTAGTACTGAATTACATCTACACCACAATCCTGCTCTACTAACGTTAGCTTCAAGGGAACAGCGAACAATCATAAGCGTGGACTTATTTATTAATACTGACTTAGACAAAACGTATTAGAATGCGACTCATGGTCTTTTTAGTGTGCTATTTTCCTTTAAATTTTTACATTTATACATGTGATATTCAATCACTCTTTAAAATGCCTTAAGAATGATTATCGATTATTAAAACACGTAAAAACATGTTTAAAACTTTATTTTGGGACCAAGGAACTCGAGTGGCTCAAACTAAGCATTCCGGTGTAGTGCGGTTGACCGGGTTACACTAAGTACGATTGACCATGTGTCTTGCAGTTGTACAGTCAAGCACATTACACTGACTAGGGTCGACTACGGCGTCACGACCAGAATGCTTTGTTTTGAGCATTCAAGTTTGATCCGAGTTCTAACATTATCAAAGCCAACTCAAATGCTTCAAAACATGTTGTAATCAATTCTAAACATTCATATAAATCATACATCCTCATTTTCCCATACATGCAACTTAGCTTCATCAATTTTCAAGCATTTTTCATTATTATTCCCAAAATAAGAAAGTAATAGTGAAAATGAGTTAGAACATGTTAAATCTCAGTTCGTGCATATGTTTGAGAAAAAATCATGCTAGCAAACCAATCCTAATGTTAATTCGAAGGTTTTTTACACTAGCACAAACTTAGATCATCGCATGCAACTCATTTTCATGACAAATTTGTCAAAAAAAGTCCAAAAAGAGTAGAATACTTAGACATATAAACATGAATTTAATCCCAAAAATCAGAAATGAAACTTCATAAATGAAAGCTTGAATCATTCGGAGTATTTCTAACCTCAGATTAGACAAGTTGTACTGATTTGGTAGCCTCAGTTTTGATTTTTGGCTTCTGGCTAGCTTCTGAAATGTGTGTTTTTGGTCTGAGTGTTGAGACAAAAAATGTAAGGGAGAGGGAGAGCGAGTGGCGTGAAAAAGAGAGAGGAGTGTGGTGAAGCTTTGGGTATTCTCAGATTTAAAGTCAGAAATAGGAGAGTTGTTTCAAGGCCAAACCATAGGCATTCTTGGTTTTTGAAGAGCGGTTTTCAGAGGACTCTTTTAAAGGTTTGAAAGAGTCACATGAATGTTTCTGAGTGTGTTAAGGAACCTGTTCGGTATTCAGGCAATTATTGGGCGCATTTTTTAAATGATTAATTTGAAAGGAAGATGTGCAGATTAATTAAAACTGACTTAAATAATAAAATAGCATATCAGAATTTTATCTAAAACAATTTTATAATGGCTTAAAATAAATTAAATATATTAAAACAAAATATGCAATTAGTTAGAAAATAAATATTACAAAAATAGTTAATTTTCAATTAGGCACACTAATTTATCTATTTACATATTAATTATGTCTAATTAAATTGGAGACATTACGATATATATATTTATTTATATTGTCGTGGAGTGGACTGGTGCTTGACCTCAACGTTAAAGATGGTACCACCAAAGTTAAGCTATATATATATATTTGCCGTGGAGTGGACTGAAGCTTGACCTCAACATTAAGATGGTACCACTAAAGTTAAGCTAGCCTACGATAATCATCATAATCTCTCATAGTTATAGGGTGGGATTAGTGTTTTTCTTTTTCTTCTTTTTTTTTTTAAATCTTAAAAGATTTATGCAAAACATCAAGATTTCAATATCAATAGGATGGGCATAATATATAAACACACAATAAGAATACGACTCTCTAGGGTTCCTATGAGAGGCTGATAACACACTACATTTTGCGTGTGGTTTTCTTGTGTATGGCTTTCTGTCTTTTCTTCGCTTTTGTGAGTAAAATCAGAGTGGTTTAATATGGAAGATTTCATCAATCGGTGGAACTCTCTTTCGATGTTTGTTGAGAAGGAAGAGGTGGGAGAGGCAACGGATGAGTTACTAGCCTTGGGAAAGGATGAACTTGAGTTTAGTCTTTTGGGCAAATGATTAACTGATAAGCCTTTCAACAAGAGAGTTTTCCGTTCGGTAATTATGGAAGCTTGGAAGCCTGTTAATCGTGTTTACATCATTGAAGAAGCTCAAGATGTCTTTTTGTTTTCTTTCGGGGATGAGAGGGATCAAGATAAAGTACTTGAGTTAGAGCCATGGAGTTTTGACTGTCCTTTGTTGGCGTTGAAGATCTATGAGGAAGGGGTTTCAATGGATTATACGAATTTTTCTTTTGCGTTTGTGGGTTCAGATTCATGACTTCCTTCCAGAAGGGATTGTTGAAATAAATCCAATATATACAAGGTTGGTTAATTAAAGTCATCAATTTAGATTTTAGGCTTTTAATGTATTATTAAGTGTGGGCCTCCTATGAGTAGGGACTAATATAATTACTAATTTTATGATAAGCTAAATTAATAATAAAGGATAATTGTTAGGGTTAACAGTTATATAAAAGGGCTGTGTTTTTCAAGTCAGTACGTACGTTATTTTTTTGTTACCCATCTACAGAAAAATTACAAAGGTATACTTTGAAGTTGGACTTATGTATTAAATTTTGAAGATCCTCAACCTACAAACTTAGAAATCACATTTTATTTATAGATTTAGGTTAGCTTTCGCATCTCAGTAATTCTCTCGATGATTTGACATGAATGATTTTGAGTGATGATGGTTTTCATCATAATTTTTTGTTCTACCAAGTGGTGTCTATATCTTTTTCATGTAAAATTATTGAGAATCAATAATTTTATAGATATGATTCTTGAATGAAAATTCTGAAATTTAATATTTTATGATCCTTTAAAATTGTAGAATTTGAGAATAATTATTTAAAAATTTTGGTTTAATATTTAATGGAATACGTCATTCAGTTGAATTTGTTTTATATTTATACATGTATGATAATATGTATTCGGTTAAGCTTGATTGTTTATGAAGATGGGTTCAATTTTTTTCTAAATGTAAAAGGAACATATGTAAAACGAATTTAGGTTGAAAACTTATGATATATATATATATATATATATATATATATATATATATATATAAGGTTGAATGAAGTTTAAGATTCTGTTTTGAAGAATTTTTTCTCTCTCTTTTGAATGTTATGAACGGCGGTTGGCTGCCTAAGAAGGGAAAAAAGACGGAAACGAAAAGTTGCCTGGGGTTTGTAAGTATTTCTGGGCACCGGCCTAGAAATGAAGAATGTGTATGCACAGGCCCAGTTGGGCCTGATGAGGAAAAAGAAGTTGCAGGATAAGCCCACAGCAAACCAAGAAAAAAAAAACTTTAAAGAGATGTTATGGGCTTGAGCCTGTGACATAAAGAAGACAAGAAAGGGGGCTGGGTTAGGATTCAGGTCGGGTCCATTGACCTAGTCTAGCTTCGACCTAGTCAAGGTTGTCCAGTCAATTTGATTGGTTGACTTTGACCAAGTTCACTTTTGACCAAAATTTTTTATTTTTTTATTTTACTTTTGGTTATTATTGGAGTAATTTTAAATTCAAATATTGGTATTTTATATATATTTTGAGATAAATTAAATAAAACAATATATTACCAAAGTGGTTTCTCTTGTTAAAATTAATTTGTTTAATAATATAAACGGTCGTGTCCATGTAACTTATGTGACTATTGATCGGCCCAAAGGAAGGTCAATATTTGATAAAATTGTATGTACACCTATGGTAATAAAGACGTGATGATTATTTAGTTTTACATATGCACAATAAATTGGCTTAAAGGAAGATTTATTATTTGATATGTTCTTATTGCCAGTGATTGATTACTACACAAAGAGATCACTTACAAGTTAATATTTTAGTTCAAAGACTAAATATTAATGGAGTGTCCAGTATCTTAAAATGAGGTTACCTTTATTTGGATTTATTATTGTAATTTTGGATTCTTATACGAGCTTTTTTTGGGTTTGTTATTTGTTATCTGATTTAGCTACTATTTTTGCCTCAAACATTTCTGTCAACATTAATTCAATTCCTATACTGAATGGTTGCAACTTCAAATTATGGCAAGTGAACCTTCTTATAGTTCTCGAAGTTATAGATTTCGACCTTGCATTAAGGGTTCCTTCTTGTGTACCCTTACAGATAAAGGTTCCTTTGATGAAAAGAGGGACATGAAAAGGTAGAAGAAGTCAAATTGCATGTGTATGATGATTATGAAGAAGGCCATTCCAAAAGCATTCAGAGGAATTATATCAGAAACGATAAAGACAGCCAAAGAGTTTCTCGAGGACATTGAGAAAAGATTTGCCAAAATAAAAAGGTTAAAACAAGTACACTTTTGGTAAATTTCATCTCAATGAGATACAAAGGTAAAGGGAATATAAGAGAGTACATCGTATAGATGTCTCATCTTGCTTCAAAGCTGAGAGCACTTAAGCTTGACATGTTTGAGGATGTGCTCGTGTATTTGGTTCTTATATCTTTTCCCACATAATTTAGTCAAGTTAGGGTGAGCTATAACTACCAAAAGGAGACTTGGTCTCTTAATGAACTCATCTCACATTGTGTGCAACAAGAGAAAAGGTCAAACCAAGAAAAGACAGAGAGTGCTCACTTGGCTAATACTTCTAAGGACAAAGGGAAGAAAAAAAAGAGGGATAAGGAAGCTGCAGTTACGACACCTTAAAAGAAATAACAAAAGAGACCGGATGATTTGGAAGGCAAAGGTTGTTTCTTCTGTGGAGCTGTAGGACATAAAAAAAGTATTGCACCAACTACCATACTTGGCGTGCTAAGAAATGTACGCTTCTTAATTTGATTTTCTCTGATGCTAATTTAACTTCGGTACTTAAATACACTTGGTGGATAGATTCTAGTACAACCACTCACATTAGTGTGTCTAGGCAAGATTGCTTGAAATTCCAAAAGTCAAATAATGGTGAAATATATATCTACATGGGCGATGACAATAAGGTTGAAGTTGAAACAATAGGGAAATTTAGATTATTGTTAAAGACTAAATTTTATTTGGATATTGATAAGACATTTATTGTACTGTCTTTTAGACATAATTTGATTTCTATTTCTGCTTTGGACAAATCTAGTTATTGTTGTTCTTTTAGAAATGAAAAATTTAGTTTGTTTCATGATTTAAAAATGGTTGGCTCCTGTTTTTTGTTAGGTTACGATAATCTTTATTTAATTGATACAATTGCTTTATTTAATGAATCCCTGCAATTATGTACACGAGATATAAAGAGAAAATTAAACAATGAGAATTCGGCTACGTTATGAGATAAGAGATTAGGTCAATCTCTAGAAAGAGAATAGAGAGACTTATGTTAGACGAAATTTTAGACCTCTTAGGTTTTACAGATTTTGATGTTTGTATAAACTGTATAAAATGGAAATAGATCAATAAAAAGAGATTTGAAGCCAACAGGACTTTGAATGTCTTAGAATTTATACATATAGATATTTGTGGGTCATTCCTTATAGTTTCTTAGAATAGTCAACAATATTTTATAACGTTTGTAGACGATTTTTCTAGATTTGGCTACATATTTCTCATTCATGAAAAGTCAATCATTGGATGTGCTTAAAAATTATAAGGCTGAAGTTGAGAACCAACTCAGCAAAATGATTAAGAAGCTAGGTTTGATCATAATGGTAAATACTATGGTAGATATGACGGTTCAGGTGAACATCAGGACTGTTTGCTAAATTCCTAGAAGAATGCAGTGTCGTCCCATAGTACATTATGCTGGGTTCATCTACTATGAATGGTGTTGTTGAAAGACGAAACATGACGTTTAAGGACATTATAAGGAGTATGATCTCTCATTTTACTTTACCAGAGTCACTTTGGAGAGAAACACTTAAGACTGCAATATATATCTTTAATAGGGTTCCAACTAAAACAACTGCCAAAACCCCTTACGAACTTTAGACGGGCAAGAAGCCTAGTCTAAAGCATTTGCATGTTTGGGGATGTCCAGCTGAAGCAAGGCTTTATAGGCCTAATGAAAAGAAATTAGACTCAAGGATGGTGAGTTGTTATTTTATTGGATACTCTACAAGATCTAGGGGTATAAGTTTTATGATCTCACGATTAAGTCGACTTTTTGAGATGGGAAACGCCTAGTTCTTTGAGGATGTCGAGTTTGCGGGGGGAGATAAGATTAGGGACTTTGTCTTTGAAGAGGAATATATTGATATGCCCACAGCTGTTATTGACATTGATTAGGTTCCTATTCTTGACATTGTTCAAGAAGTAGGCCTAAATCAAGACAATGTGAAGAACCTCCCATTCTAGAAATTGTTCCTGAAGAACAAACTCTACCACCTCAAGATCCTATGCTATTAAGAAGATCCACCAGAGAAAGAAAAAAGTCTGGTGCCAGATGATTATATTGTATTTCTCTAAAAACACGAGTTTAACATTTGTGTGGTGAAAGGTGATCCAATCAACTTTCTTCAAGCCATGGAAAGCTTTAGATCTCAATAGTGGATTGATGCCATGAATGAGGAGATAAAGTCCATGAAAGACAATGACGTTTAGGATCTTGTCCCATTGCTTGAAGAAGTGAAACCCGCTAGTTACAAATAGATATTTAAGATCAAGAGGGATTCGAAAGGCAATGTAAAGAGGTACAAGGCTTGTCTTGTTGCTAAAGGTTTTACACAGAAAGAGGGCATCTATTACAAAAAGACTTTCTTTTCGGCTTCTTTGAAAGACTCTTTCAGGATTATAATGGCATTGATGGCGCATTTTGATCTTGAGCTTCATCATATGGATGTTAAAACTGCGTTTCTCAATGGTGACATTGATGAAACAATCTATATGGTGCAACTGAAAAACTTTGTACCAGAGATGCAAAGAAGATGGTTTGCAAGTTAAAGAAATCCATTTGTAGGCTTAAGCAAACTTTTCATCAGTGGTATTACAAATTTTTTTAGGTTATCATTTCATTTGGTTTTGAGATAAATGTGGTCAATGATTATATATGCCACAAGTTCAGTGGGGGTTAGTATATTTTGTTGGTTTTATGTGTTGATGACATTTTGCTTGTTAGCAACGATATATGCTTATTGCACGAAACTAAGAGATTTCTATCAAAGAAATTTGAGATGAAGGATCTCAGTGATGCTTCTTTTGTATTAGGTATACAGATATAATGAGATCACTGTTAAGGTATTCTTGGAATTTAACAAAAGGGTTGTATCGAAAAGGTTCTCAAGAGATATGACATGTAGGATTGAAACTAGGTGATACCCTTGTGGCTAAGGGAGACAAGTTTAGTCTCAATCAGTGCTCTAAGAATGATTTTGAGATTGGGGAAATGCAAAAGATCCCTTATGCATCAGTAGTAGGGAGTTTGATGTATGTTTAGGTCTGTAAGTGTCCAGATATTGTGTACGTTACAGAGATATTGGGCAGATACTTAAGCAATCCTAGAAAGGATCACTAGATTGCAGCCAAACGAGTCTTGAGGTATTTACAGAGAACAAAATACTACATGCTTAGGTGTCAGAGGTCGAAACAGATTGAGATCATTGGGTATACTAACTCTGATTATGCTAGATGCCAAGATAATATGAAATATACGTCAAGGCATGTCTACCTTTTGGGGTTAGAGGTGCTGTCTTTTGGAAGAGTACGAAACAGTCTCTTATAGCATCTCTACCGTGGTAGCAAAATTCATAGTGTATTATGAGGCATCCAATTATAGAATACGGCTGCGGAATTTTGTCACGGGGTTATGCACAGTGGACAGTATTCAAAGACCACTCAAGTTATTTTCTGACAATTAGTTGGCATTTCTATATTCGAACAACAAGTTATTTCTATATTATGAGGCATCCAATCATAGAATACGGTTACAAAATTTTGTCATGGGGCTACGCATAGTGGATAGTATTCAAAGACCATTTAAATTATTTTCTGACAATTAGTTGGCATTTCTATATTCGAACAACAACGAAAGTTTGACGAAGTCAAAGCATATAGACATCAAGATCCTAGTTGTGAAAGAAAGAGTTTAGAGTGGATAGTTGTCTATAGAGCACATCGGTATAAACTCCTACTTACTAAGGAATCACCACCCAAAATGTTTTATGAACACATTGCTTGTATGAATGTCATATCATTTGAGGATATTCAGTTTTGGTAGGAGTTTGTAATTTTATATGTTTTTCTAATATAGACATTTTCAGTTATTTCAGTTTATAGATATTTTAATGTTATTCTCTATAGAAATAAAGTTTTCGATTTATTCACACTATAATTTTGGTATGGTTTGATCTCATTAAGGTTTTAAGGTGAACCAGTTGGAAATAGGCATATTAAGATTACATTGTATGAAATTTTCATACTACACATCCATGCTTGATTTTTGTCATTAATTGTATTAGTATATGTAATCATTGATGGGTCCAGTTACGACATATATAACGAATGTTGTTTTGGTCCTATATTGATATGGTTAATGGACAATATTGTTGAGATACATAAGATTTTGATAACAAAATTTATGAGCTCATAAGGTATAATTCATATTTATAAAGTTTTATATATAACCCAAGTGAGAAATTGTTGGAATAAATCCAATATATATGGGCTCATATAATTAAATAACTGTATATCAAAGGATATCAAATAAGATAGTCCAATTAAAGTGATCAATTTAAGTTTTGGGCTTTTAATGCATCATTAAGTGTGAACCTCCTATGATTTTATGATGGGCTAAATTGGTAATAAAGGATAACTGTTAGGGTTAGCAGTTATATAAAAAGGTTGTGGTTCTTAAGTTATTATGTATATTATTTTTCTGTTACCTGTCTACTGAAAGATTACAGAGGTATATTTTGATGGAGGATTTACGTACTAGACTTGGAAGATCCTTAACTTATAGACTTAAGAATCACATTTGATTTATGGATTCAGGTTAGTTTTCACATCCTATTAATTCTCTCGGTAATTTGACATAAATAATCTTAGGTGATGATGGTTTTCATCACAATTTTTTGCAATAATAGAGATGACTTATGGGGATGGGAGAATTAATCGGGAACATTATTAGCACTTGTGTTTCAGTGGTTAAGAATGCGAAGGGAGATGTTTTGGAAAGTTCATTTGGGTCTGGGTGAAGAATGGTATTTCTAAACCTCTCAGGAGAGTTTTTCGTGTGCAGATGGGTCAAAAAGGTAGGTTGGTTTGGGCAGATCTTCGATGTGAAAAACTGCTAGATTTTTGCTACGGTTGTGGCAAAATTGGTCATGGTTTGAAGGGTTGTGGAATAGAGGCTAACACTAAATGAGAAAGAATGCTTCGAGTTTGGAGACTGGCTGCGAGGCTTGTCTTTCAATCGGCC
>CAMOHE010043052.1:0-20655 GCA_946598075.1 Artocarpus hirsutus
TAGCATATATATATATATACATATATATAAGAACCCTAAAATATCAGCCTAGCTTCTTCTAGTCATCTATTCTTTCGCAATTGGAAATTAATTAAAGGTGCCCATTAGAAAAAACTTGGAAATATGAATAAAACCATTTTCATGCTGCAAATTGAAAAAAAAAAGAAAAAAGAGAGCATATAAAATAGGAAAATAAATAGATTTAGTAGTTGCCAGTTGTTGGATCAATATATTGCTAAGGAAAGCAGAAGTCATGAGAAAAACAAGCTGCTTTGGAGTTCAAATATGCTTTTAAAGATGCTACAAGCTAATAAAGATCAAAATGGGCAATAGTGAAAGTTAGATTCGACAATGACGTGCCTAAATTCTTCCTCCTAAGCAAACCCTATACTCCTATTACCTATATCTACTTTGTAGGCCTTCACTTATTAGGCTTCAGTAGCCACAGAGCTGATACACGTCATACATATGGACCCCCCCACCTCACCTCCTCTCCCCAAAAAGCCATAATCAAACCTTCAACTCATCGTCTATACATAAAACATAATTGTGGCCTACGGTCAACCACATCCTACCAAATCTATTATCAAGAATTTTAAGATTTTTTTTTTAAGTTTTCCATTTTACGTGAGTATAGCCCACCGCTTATAAGAGATTTAGAACAGCGGTGTTAACCGTTAACTTATTTATAAATAACATAAAATTTTTATATGTTACAATAAAAAAAATTACTATAATATAAAATTTTTACATGCTACAATAAAATCAATTATAATCAATAGTTTTAACTATCATACAAAACATCATATTACTCTTTTTTGTTTGATGTCGATGTGGACCGATACTAATAAGATTTAGTGTCATGTTGAAATAAATGGAAAAGTCGTGCAAACTAATGTTTTGAACTTTAAACAATATAAAACTTTTATATGTTACAATTTTTAAACCCAAATAGATAGTTTAAATTAACTACTCTCTTAAATACCCTACAAGAGGTAATTTTATCTGCATGAAAAATATATAAAAATGTTTTGGTAAGACATGCATTTTTATTTTACCGTTTGGTATTGTTATTTTAACTTTTGAGTTAGCTTTTAAGTTGTTTAATATATGACTGGAAGCAATTATGTGTTACATATGATAAATTCTTAACATCTATATTTGTGTATGAAACTGTTGAAAATTTAATTCACAATTAATTTATAATACACAAAAATGCCAACCTTACCATGGGTTTTGTCCTATTTAATCCACGATATATATTCATATGTACTTGTGTGTGTCTAGGTAACACAGTCAAATTAATTAGACCTTTTTTTTCTGTAATTTAAGGTATATATTCATATGTACTTGTGTGTGTCTAGGTAACACAGTCAAATTAATTAGACCTTTTTTTTCTGTAATTTAAGGACGGGAGATTCGAACTCTTCATTTTTAAGTGGAATCAAATATAATTTTATTATTAGGTTATGCCTATAACTATATTAGAGTTTTTTCTCTCTTTTTTTTTTTTTTTTGGGGAAATAATTTGTTAGAGTTCGGACTGTGGTCACAATACTTTATTCGGTATATCCACATGCAATTTTATATTGCGATCTCGATTGTACGCAAATGCCGAATTTTAATTCCCCTACTCACCACTATATATTAAAAAAAGAAACAGGAGGAGGAGAAGAAGAAGGAGGTTCATTTTGTCGTTTTTTCAAAACTTACCATGTGGTACGACCAAAAGGCAAAAACAACGAGAGGAAAAAAAAGCTATGAGAGAACAAGATAAATAAAGGACTTCAAACAATTTTTAGATCGATTAAAAAAGGATTTGGACATAAATGCATTTTTAAATTTTTTTTAAAGTACATCGCCAAAGTTTTTGAAAATCAAAGAATTTTTTTTAAATGATACATCATTGATGTATTAATATTAATCAATAAGATGCTAATTTGTGGTTTATCATTGATTGGTTTGATAATTTAATAATTGACTAATATTAGCAATGATTACCAATTTCACTCAACAATTTACCATCTTGTCAATGATAAATAATTAATAGATCAATCATAAACTAATTTATTAGTCATAAATTATAGTTAATCAATAATGTATCGATGTTAGTAAATGATATATTGATGTTAATTAATGATATATTGCTGTTAAAAAAAAGGTCATTTTCTTAATTTTCAAAAACAAGTTTTTTCTTAATGTTTAAAAAGTTCAGCCATTAATTTAAAAGGTGGTTAAATATAAGTGATTTGCCTAATTGTCTAAGGAAAAATTAAAATGAAAAATAACCCTCAAACTTCTTCGTTGTATGCATTTCACTTCTAGTGAATATCATTGACGATGTGGATGCTGTTCAATAAGAAAAATCCATTTTATCCTTAAGAGGTTATAATTTTACTATTCATAAAACTATAGATCCTAGTCTAGAATGTGGTATTTTTTTAAATTAAAATTTTAAATTAAGCCCTACTGTTTTGCTAGTGGTATGATTATAACCCATAGGATTAAATAAGATTGTTCGTTCAATAAAAGTACATGTGCATGATAATGGACAGTATTTATTATTTATATAGAAGCATCAAATACCTTTTTCTCCTCAATTCAAAAAAAAAAAAAAAAAAGACATATCCCCAAGACAATGTCAAAAGTTACAATTATTGAAGTATAAAATTTCAGTTCAAAATTCCACTTAAAATAATAAATTAAAATATACGTGCTTTGGATGATCTCTTGCACTAGTGTAGACAAGACATTAAACGACAACTAAAAACCGTCTGAAGATTAGACAATAGTCACAGAAACCATCATCCAATCTAGAGTCGTAATATTTCATGGATATTAGAAGATGCTTTTTAACCATTGTTTAAGGCCAACCAAAGCTAAAGTTTGATGCGAGACGCTTACATTAGACGATGGTTTTACTCAAAAACTGTCATCAAATGTCTGCATCTGACCAAAAAAAATTATTGCTATTTTGATCATTTTTCCCACAAGTGGCCTAATATCCCATTATTCTATTTTGTAGCCTCACAATTCACATATATTTTTGGTTACTATATTCCACACTTGAAAAAACAAATAATTATAATATGTAAAATATGTAAAACAACAATAAATTAAAGGAAAAAGTTAACAAATTGAACATGTAAGTTCAACAAACTCTCACACGATGCAATTTTATTTGGAATTAAATGACTTATCAAATAAAAATAGAACAAAGTTTGCATTACAACATTGAGGGAATGAAATACAACATAATAAATACAAAATGCAATGCAAATGTAATGTCTTATTAAATAGTTCAACAAAAAATTACAATAAAATAAAACTGATTACTTGTTCCTCTTACATTTATTAGAGTTATCAACACAAGTCTATTTAATATCTAAACGGACTAAGTGTGACATTATCAAAAATATCAATCTCCTCTACCGATGACAATCCTTTGCTTAAAGATATAATATCACTGCCTTCATCATTATCCTCATCACCATCACTACATGCTCTTAGCTTCTTTGGTATGACTAATGAGAACTTCAAATCTTTAGGATCGGTGGTATAAAATACTTGTTTAGCTTGTGATGTCATGATGAATGGATAACTCTTATAACCTAATCTTCTAAAGTTTACTACCATAACACCGTCATTATTAACCTTTACATAGTCATTGTCGATCCATTTTCATTTAAAAAGAGTTACTCAAAGTCCGCAATAATCAAGTTCCCAAATGTCATCAATATAACCATAGCTGAGCATTATTCCATTCACTGGATTCTTGCCTTTTGCCAAGGAAACATGCAGGGAATTGGCACGAAGACACATACCACTATTTTGGACCTGCTTCTTCTTTTTTTTTTTTCGCGAGTGTAAAAGGTATAACTTTTTATTGAATACGAAGTATATCTCATGACTGTAAACGAGGGTCCTCCAACCAACTTAAACAAGTCTTCTGAGAAACCTTCGCTTTGAGACTCACGAGCTTTGTCATATATGTGTGTTTGTATCCACTCACTAAAAGTACGGTTATGTTTACCTTGCAGCCATTTCTCATTCCTCTCTCTTTAAAGATTCACATATTTTGTTTCCTTTAGGTGGACATCTATGAATGTTTTGACCACATAAGTATTGTGCAAAAGGTGAAAACATGTATGCTCCCATTCCTCGCAAGAAACTGACATTGGAGTACCTGTAGTATTGCATTCGGCTCAATGCTATTTTTCCTTGGTAAATCGATTGCTTTGACATTGGACAAGTACTTTGAGCAAAACTCCACGGCCTTTTTGGCTATGTAATTCTCTACGATGTGACCCTATGGCCAATTTCGATTCTTGACATAACCCTTCAAATCTTCATGTATCTTTCAAAAGGGTATATTCACCTCAAGTACATCGGCCTATAGAGCCTAACTTACTTCACACACTAAGTGCACCGTTAAGTGAATCATAATGTCAAAAAAACGAAGATAGAAAGTACTTTTTAAGCATGCACAAGGTCTTCAACAACTCTGCTTGTATTATATCTAATTTCATTGAATCTATCACTTTGGAGCGTATGAAGTTGAAATAGAAATAAAAATTTGTTAGTACATTTCTCACCTTTGACAAAAAATTCCACATAATGCAGGTGGCAATAGTTGTTGCATCAAAGTGTCAATTATGTGTTTTCATGCCAACAAGCTTCAAGTCCTTCATTGATACAAAATTTTTAATGTTTGAAGAATACCTGACCATAACTTTCAACAAAACAAGCCATTCATAAAACTTTTTCTTCTCTTGGTTCGACAAGATCCAATCATGTATTGAGATAGTCTTTAGTTCTGACGGGAATATCAAGCAACATACCTACTATCAATTCATAAATATTCTTCTCAATGTGCATGACATCCAATCAATCATGAATGAAAAGAAAACTCCTATATGGAAGTTGAAAGAAAATTATCTTTTTCTTCTTCTTCTTCTACGGTCCTTCTCCTACTGGCACATTCTTTTCTTTTTTTTTTTACTTCCTGAAAACCACTTCAATATTCCCTACTATCTTAAACATTTGGTCACCTATTAACAATCTTGGAGGTTGTCTATCTTCAATCTTACCATTAAATACTTTCTTCTGTTTAGGATATGAATGGTTCATAGGTAAAAATCGTCTATGGCTATCATAAACTGTCTTCTTACCATGCTTCAACTAAAATGAAGATGTATCTGGCACTCAAACAGGACAATCTATTGAACTCTTAACCGAGTACTTGGATAGGTTTCCATATTCAGTAAAGTCATTAATAGTCTACATCAACATTTCTCGAAGTGTAAAGGTCTCCTCGCAATAAGCATCCTTGAATTGTATACTACTTTACCACAATCTCCTCAATTCATCGATCAATGGTGCCAAATACACATCAATGTCATTCCATAATTGATTAGGTCTAGAGATCAACAAAGTTAGTATCAAGAACTTTTGCTTCATGCACAAGTCTAGTGGAAGATTGTAGTTGACAAGAATAACTGGTCAAGTATTGTGATTGATATTTTTGTTACTACGAGGATTCATTCCATCTGTAGATAAAGTAGGACAAAGATTCCTTGGTGTTGCACTGAAATCTAGATTCTCTGTATCAAATGTTTTCCATTGTGTTGAATTGATCGGATGTCTTAACATGTCATCATCAATCCTCTTATCATCGTGCCAAGTTAAATCTTTTGCATGATCCACATTGCAAAACAATAACGTCAAGTGCAGTTCTAATGGAATGTATTATAACACCTTAGCTAGTACACCTTTTCTTCCCTTCGACGATTTCTTAGCTTTCTTCCACCAAGACTCATTACACTCTGGGCATTCATTTGTCTCCACATTTTTTCTGCTATAGCAAACAATCATTCGGGCAAGCATGTGTCTTCTCATACTCTATTTCTAGAGTACTCAACATTCTTCTTTGCCTCATATATACTTACTGGCACTTCATTATTATCTGTAAATGCTTCATGTAAAAATTCTAAAGTCCCATAAAACTTAAATTGGACCAGCCACCCATTGCTTTCAAATTCTATAGTCTAATCAAACCGGATAGTTTGGTATACTTCGAATGTTTGTAATACAACGATGTCTCTGCATCTTTAATCATCGTCTCAAATAACTCCTATTAGTGTACAAAGTTTTCTTTCAAATTATTCATTATGTCAACCATGTTACTACTGTCATCGTCCTCATCAATATCACTAACATGGACATTACCCCTAACCGTCGACAATGAAATCGGTCTTCCTCACCATGCCACATCCATACTTGATAAGTCTAATTAATTCTATATTGATATAAATAAAAACTTAACGTCATCATATGTTTGCCATCTAATGTTTGCACAATCAACACAAGTACAATGAATCATACTCCCTTTCATATTAGCCTTAGCAAAAGCCAATTACAAAATCAAATCGAAATTTATTCAATCTCACAACAAATTTATAACCAATTTCAAACAATTTCCAATAACATTAATTGCGAAACATAATTTAAATCTAATTAGTTAAATAATAAAAAAAATACTAAAACTAACAATCCACTTGCAAAAACATAAATTAAACCTACTAGTCAAGTTCAATATCATATTTTTCAAGTTAACAGGAAAAAAAAAACCCATGTTATCAACAAAATAAGCATACGACAAAATAAACTAAAACTAACATACCTAAACTATCAACAAATTAAACATGACAAAAATAAACCAAAATCTAACGTACCCATATTTATCAAGTTCGATATCATAGCAAACTAACAAACCCATATTTTATTAAGATTAATACCATAAGAAACTAATTAACATACCCATATGCAAACACTTTATAAAATAAAAAAAATGTATAAAAAAAGGGGAACGGATATCGATTGATGGACTTCTTGCCAGAGGCGAGGTGACGGATGAATTTGTTGGAGGCGAGGCCATGGAGGCAAGGCAGCAGACTCGTGGGAGGTGACAGACGGACTCATTGGAGATAGAGACAAGAGATGGCGGCAACAGAGGAGGAGGGGCAAGGAGATGGCGTCGACAGAGAAGGCAGAGCTAGGTGATAGAGGCAGTGAAGAGGGAAAAGGCTTGGGAGAGAGAGTGAAAATTTCAAAAGCTGTAAAATAGAAGTTAGGCACAATAGCGATACAAAGTATATTGAACAAACCATCATCTAAAGCTGAAAACATTAGACGAGTAACCGTCGTCTAATTTGCTGCCCCATAATGCCACAGGATCTGACGATGGTTTTTTTACAAACCATTGTCTTTTAGGCATCGTGGAACTGACGTTTTGCTGTAGCGTTGATCATCTTTTAAAGGGCTCAAAATTTTAGTTATATAGCTGGATTTTTTTTATTGTTTCTTTTCGAGAGCAGTTATAAATGAATTTGATAGAACAAGATTTGTCATGTATATATTTACAAGGTTTTGTAGTATTTCTATATCTATCAAGAATCTTTCTATCTTTGTCATGTATATTTATATGGTTTTGTAGTACTTCTGCTTTTTGAACTTTTCATAGTTTCGTATGTACGACCTCTTTGGTAGAGTTTTTTTTTTGTGCTTTTAAGGTTCGTTTAGGATAGTTTTTTAGTTTTACTTTTAAGGTAGTAAAAGAAGGGAGGTATAAATGAGGGGTTTTTTTTATTAGTGTTTGGATATGGTATAAAAATAAGCTTTTTGCTTACCCAAGAACTTTTGAACTAGTTTGATTAAATAAGTAAAAAGCTCTTATTATTATAAAAAGTTATATAATACATGGATATATTGGAATTTTTAATTTGTTATTCGCAACTAAAAGATTAAAACTATAAATAAATAAAAAAAATTATAAGCTCTTTTCCCTAAACACCAAAGAGATGACTTGTTTTGAAAACAAAAAATCCATCGATTGGTCTAGCCAAACATGTTGAAAAACAGCTTTTGGGCTAAACAAGTTAAAAATAGCTTATTTTAAGTCGAGCAATGCTATTTAACCTAATAGGGTTATAATTCCATTACTAACAAAATAGTCGGTCTTAGTTTAAAAAGTATACTATATACTAGACTATGACTCGCAATTTTGTGAGTAGCAGGGTTACAATCCCATGAGGATAAAAAAGATTTTTCTTTTAACTCATGCCAATCAGGGCCTTAGTTAGTTGAAAAGGAGAAGTTAAAGCTGTAAGTGTTTGGAAAAATGTTTTTAAAAGATATAGTTGCAAATTTTTAATACATAATAACAATGTTATAATGAAGTTTGTAATATCATAATAAAACATTAGTACAAGTTTTAAAGTCTATTTCAGGAGTGCTGTTTTGAGAAGCCACAAGACCTATTTAGGATAGGTTGTGCTTTTAATTTTTAAGCAATAGAAAAGGTGAAGAACAATTAGACATTTTTCAAATAACATTTGGATAGTACATGGAAAAGAATCTTTTGCACAACAATGATTTGTAGATTAAACAACATTAATTGGATGGTAGTTTACCAAAAGCTGTTGTGTAATATATATATATAAAAAAAAAACAACATAGAGATTTCCAAATTATAAGTGCATTTGAGATAGTGGTTTTTTGAAATCTATATCTAGAAATTAAAAAAAAAAGGGCACATTTTTTCCTACTTATTTTGTTTTCCAAAAATGCTCAAATTTTCCTGCTCCTTCTACAACTCTAAGCTACTTTCTTCCATCCCTCTTTCTCTCTCACTTACAAACTTTACATTTTTCTCTCAACTTTCCTATTTTCTCTTTATAATCCCTCTCTATTTTACTCATATTCCAACTCTTTCTCTAACTCGACCCTCTCAAAACTCAAAGTTTTTCTCCTAAACTCTTTTATGCGTTCCACAATTATTATTTCTTCAATCCCTACCCCTACTACTACTGTTGCCGCTGTGACTAACACGACCATGCCCACGAGTTGTAGTCCCTTGCCACCATTTTTGCCATCTTCATTGATCATGACCTCATGTTGATGTTCACCATAATGTTTTTTTGTAAAAGTCGCATTCATTGAAACCATGATTTTATTTTCTTTTAGGTTATAGAAATAGTCCCTTCCGGATATCTTACAGACACGCATACCTTTGAACATACTTCTAACTTATTCGTTTCCTTTTCAAGGACATAAATAGGACATCCCCATATACGAATAGGGTTTAAGGATATCTTCTTATCCATCCATAACTCATGAGGAGTCTTAAGAACCTATTTTAAAGGCACATTGTTCAAAAGATAATAAGCTGTTTGTAGTGCATATCCCCAGAAAAATAACCGCAATGTCAAATAACTCATCACAAGTCTAACCATGTCCAATAAAGTCCTATTCCTTTTCTCAGCCATGTCATTCTGCTGTGGAGTCCCTGGCGTAGTCAAATACGACAAAATCTCATTCTCTATTAAGTGTCTTAAGAACTCAACCGAGAGGTATTCTTCACCTCAATCGAATCGAAGTGTCTTTACGAATTTACCTAATTCCTTCTCCATTTTAGCTTCAAACTTCTTGAACTTGCCAAAAGTTTTGCTCTTATAATGCATTAGGTAGATATACCTATATCTTGAGTATTACTTATTAATAAAAGTAACAAAATGCTCATACCTTCCCCGTGCTTTGATGTTCATGGGACCACAAGCATCACTATGCATAAGTTCTAGAACATCTTTTGCTCAATTGCTGCTTCATCGGAGGTAAGTAGGTGTGGTTCTTTCTTTTCTCAAGAAACAAATTAGGCCTAACTTCTATCTCCATGAGATCCAACCATGCTTTTTCACCATCCTTAGTCTTGCTTGGAAGGTTAAGCAATGTGCCGACTATAGATTCACAAACATTTTTCTCAATATACATAAAATCTAAGCAATGATGAACAAAAAGTGTCTTCCAATATAGAAGTTCAAAAAAGATTGAACTCTTTTTCTAAGGTCCATTTATTGGCGGCTCATCTTTACCTCACTTGCTCTTCCCGAGTAAGATTTTCATATCTTTTACGGTTTCAAATTCTTGTTCACTCTTCAAAGGCCAAGAAGGGCCTCTTTCTTCGATGTCACCATCAAATGCTTTCTTTTGCTTGCTGTAATGATGATCTCTTGGCAACGTCTTCTATGGCCAAGAAAAACTGTTTTCTTACCATTCTTCATCCGTTTGTGAAATGTTTTCTTCATATACATAGGACAACTAATAGAACTCTTTACTGAATAACCAAATAGATTTCCATATGTGGGGAAGTTGTAAATTGTCTATATCAACATTGCACAGAATGTGAACGTTTCTTCTCGGTAAGCATCTATAACTTCAATTCTATTTTCCCATAAGCTCTTTGGTTCAACGATTAACGGTGCCAAGTACACATCATAGTCATTCCCCAATTAGTGAGGACTCAAAATCAATAGAATCAACAGTAAAAACTTCTGTTTCATGCACATTTTTGGAGAGAGATTGTAGTTGACAAGTATTACGGACTAAGTGCTATGTCTATTACTCACGTTACAGCTTTATTCATAAATGTTTGTTTTGTGGCCTCCAAGATGCCCAAACAACACTTGTCATAATTTTTACATCTTTCAATTCACTTTCCAACCTTGGCATCATTGAAAACACTAGTAACCTAGTATATTTCTTGATCAGTACCATATAAAGAAGTGAGCTAATATGTGAGAAGTGGATGACAAGGCACTAGTATAATTTGTGAATAATCAATTATATATAATATTTATGCTAGAGTGGAGTTATTACAACTATTTATGTTGAAGTCAAGACTTTGTAACATACTATTTCTTTTTTTGAGAATATGTAATAGACTATTTCCATGAGCTACAAAATATGCAATTTTCACATCACTAAAATTTTAAAAGAGATGATGATATAAGTTTGAATTAATGGTAATTGAATTCTAAGTTTGAATTAATGGTAAGTTTGAGAAATCTTAAGTCTTTTAGAGTTATTATTTATTTCAGTGTTTAGCAGAGAGTGGATCTTAGGTTTGATAAAATATAGGTTGTTTTACATCCATCCACTTTATATAAACGATTTGTGCTTACGAATCATAGCTTTATTATTAAAAGAATCTGAATAAGAATCCTTAAATAAACAAGCGATAGAAATTAAATTCCTTTTAAGTTTAGGAACATAAAACAATCTCTTAAAACTAAACTCCTATAACAATCAAAATAAAGATAGATGTCTCCCTCTGCTTTAGCTAACACTAAAGTTCCATTGTCTATTTGTAACGTGAAACACTCATGTAACAGACTTCTTGTTTCCTTAAACCACTGTAGAAAAACATAAACATGATTAGTTGCTCCAAAATATATGACTCAGGTGTCACTTGATTTTTCAACTAAACAAGTCCCAAAAACCAAAAGTTTGCATTTACTTCTTTTAGCTTGGAAGTCCTTGTAATTCTTTTTTATGTGTCTGACTTTCTTGCAAAAGAAACACTTTAGTTTCTTTGCGTTCCTCTTCTTTTTCTTCTTATTCTTGCCCTTTTGTGAAAAACAAGACTTCCTGTTCTTGGTCTTTTGCTTCTTTCCATTTTCAGAGTTGGAATTAAAACAAAATGCAACCGATAAGTTTGCCTTGCCACCAACCGAAGCTTCCCTGATCAAGTTTACGAACTCTTGCAACTGCTTTGTCAACTCAGTTAAGGTCACATCTTATCTATTGCTCAAATTATATCAAGCTCTAAATGTAACACCCAAGCATTTCTACTACATTAAAAATGCAATAACTTAAGGATTATGTTAAGACAAAAATACAATATAAGAAAAATACTGTATAAAAATATGAAATATTATACAGTATTAGAATAATACAGTATAAAAAAGTACACTAATAAAGTTATATAGTATAAAAATTACACTGTAAAAGTAATACAGTGTAAAAATTAGACTGTTTAAGATTAGCAGTATAAAAATTAGACTGTTTAAGTTAAAGCTATATAAAAATAATACTGTTTGGAGAATATGGATGAATAAAAAATGTTGTAATAGTATAGAGAATGTGGCGGCAGTATAAGAAAAATACTGTCAGTATAAATTTAAACCGTACAAAGTTAAGTAAAGAAAAAGATAACCCGGTGGGTTACAGAGATAAATAAAAAGAGTGATAACCCGATAGGTTACAGAGTTAAGTAAAATGTATGGTAACCTGGTGGGTTACAAAGTTAAAAGCAATGGGGTACAAAGTAAAGAAAATGGTAAATCGATAGTACACCAAGTTAAGTAAAAATGAATGAATGTTTAAGGTTTAAGTTAAGTTGTCAATCAAGTATATTGATAATAAAGAAAGTTAACTAACAAGTCAGCTGTCGTTTGATTAGAACACTGAAGCTGACTAACCGAAGGAAAATGAACGGAATAGAAAATGCTAAAGCGTAGTCCAAGTAAGTTCAGACCTCACTTATAGCATTGAGTAAATAATTTTAAATGTTTATATATATATATATATATGTTTGCAATTGTTATACAAGTTGTTTTTAAAAGTACATTTGCATTTGTTATGCAAAAAGTTTTAAAATTTAAATCAAGATTTACAATATATTTGCAACTATTATGTTAAAGCATGATTGTATTTGATATGCATAAAGTTTTAAAAGATCAAATAAAAGTTTGCAATGTATTTGCAATAATTATGTTTAAAGTATGTTTATAATTTTTTTAATGCATAATGTATTACAATTATGTTTATAATTTTTTTAATGCATAATGTATTACAATTTAAGTTATAAGTTTTATATTACATTTGATGTACAATAAGTTTTAAAGTACAAGTTATGATTTGTAAATATGTCTGCATATGATGTGATAGCATCTGTTATTCTCACTAAAGTTAATAAGAAGGTAAAGTAAAAATTAAAAGAAAGTTTTGTACCAACCTCCTTGATGTGAGATATACAAGTAAAGTTAAAGTTTGACTTCCTTGATACGAGGTACATGACCTCGATGTTCAATTGTCTCAAGTTTTCCACAAGAGAAGTATTATGTTTATGATCTCATAAGTAATGATGTTAGTACGAACACTAAAGTTTGTAAGATAACAAAAGTTAAGGAACAAAGATAGAAAGTTAAAGTAAAAAAAGAATGTTCATAAAACGCTCATAATTGAATGATCTTAATTGAGCATAAAAAGAATCATGCATTTTGTTTTTGCTTGAATTCTTTTTTATGAAATATTTATATGTTATGTTATGAAAAACATTCTGATAAATGTTTTACGTTAAATGTTTATGAAAAACATTTTCATGTTTTCAAGAAAAGGTTTATGAACGACGTTTTGAGAAAAACATTCAAGAAATGTTTTATGAAAAATGTTTATGCAAAATGTTTCAGAGATGTTTTATAAAAAAACATTTTCAGAAATGTTTATGAAAAACGTTTTAAGAGAAAGGTTTTTATGAGAAAAGTTTTTAAAGGATGTGAAAAATGATTTGTGAGATTTTGTTTGAACTTACTAAGCGTAAGCTTATAAAAGTTCATTTATGTTGTAGGTAGTCCTAATGGTGACTAGAAGGACTCGTTTGAAGAGCTCGGTGTTGCAGAAGACAGTTGCGAAGATTTGGGTATGAATACCACTACAGTTAGTTTCTGTTGTACAAAGAAAATGCTTTCCACTATTTGATATAGTGTTTTCAAAGTTATAAGAAAATCAAAGTTTTAAGATACGTTTTCAAAGTTTAAGTCATATTTTACAAAATGTTTTATATAATCATAAAGTTAAGTTTAAAGCTATGTTTCAGCAAATGTTTCTTATTAAGTTTTAAGAAACAATTTTTGAATAGTTTTAAAGCTATGTTTCAGCAAATGTTTCTTATTAAGTTTTAAGAAACAATTTTTGAATAGTTTTAAAGTCAACTGTTAAGCAATGGCTCAACTTAAATTACGATAGAAGTCGAAACAACTTTTAAGAATGTTTTAAAGGATGTAAAGAGAAAAAAAAATTTTAGTATTTTTCTTACTAAGTAAGTAAGATTAATGTCTAAGTAATTATGTTTAAGAAAGTTAAGTGACTACTCGAAAAGACAGTTCGTCACACTAAATGGGATGAACTCTTTAGAAAAAGTCTCAAAGACCATAATCATATGTGACTTAACATTAATATCAGCTCTATGGGTTTGAGCCTTAGCTAGGTAACCCATGATCAAGGTCATGTGATACGTCATAGATGTCCTTGGTTTTTGTTTGCAGTTGAGAAGCTTCCAAAGAGCCCCTTGCTACTTCGTCAAGGCTTTTCCTCTAAACATATCCTCAAGGTTATCCATGATTTGATGAGTAGTCTTATGATCTTCATATTGAGCCTCTAGCACGTTATTTGTCCTTACCATGATATAGTAGAAGGCCTGATCATCATCATCCTTCTAGTGACCATACGCTTGGGTTTATTCATTAGTGGATTCGTCGGTAGGTGCAGGATGACACAGTGTGGTTAGCACAAATTTTAGTTTCTCATAGGATTGGACGATATTCAAGTTCTTTTTCTAATCATTATAGTTCTCGCCAATTAAAATGTTTTTATCAAGTATCGAAGATAAATTTAGATATTTTGATTTATAATAAAGATCCATATATTGAACATAAGCAAACATTCAATAACAATTTAGTAAGATAACATAACCAAGTAAGTATACAATACGTTTATGTGTCAAAATCTTAAAAATATCACAACCTTACAACGATAATATATTCCTAACTCAAAATTCAACAAGCCGCCTAAGGGAGACTTACCAAATTCAATTAGGAACATAGATCCCCTCTAATTAGTGTATATCATCCAAGACCCATCTTATCTAATATATACTAATATGCTTTCTTTGGCCATTAACTTTATTAACATAGCTCCTAGAGGAGGTTAATAATAACATTAATCTTGAGTGTTTAACCATCGTTTCAACTACTTTATCCACGGTTATAATCGATACCTAGGGGTGAACAACGATAAAATATGCTAAAGCAAATTATCCTCTCGAAGATCTAACCTAGTACATGATGCATCTCTTCCTAGGGGTCAAAACTACCATGTGTTACCTATGGACCAACGATGGAGGCCTTAGGTCCTTTCTTCGAAACCTTCGCAATATAATAACTAGTCGTAATATTATGGTCCCATCCTAGAGAAAAAAAAAATAAAGATTACAAAAAGATCAAACGAAATATATATCGATTTTTAGTATTATATATTTTCGTTGTATCCTTCTTCATGTGGTGTCCTCTTTCAATTTTCAATCTCATGTAGATTAAAATTTATTTTTCTAGTTATCATAAAATTCCATGTTTCTCAGAATTGTCTCAAAAGACAAAAATAAAAAACTACACTGAAAAACACAACAATTTTTAAAAAACAATTCTGCTCGAGACCAACCAGCCAGCTTGTAATCATCGGCCTATTGTACAAAACCCGTGGCTTTGTCAGCGATCGATCAACTGGTATAGGGTAATCGGCCTGCTGATCTGACGCTGAATCAACGTTTTTCAATCTTGTGCAAAAAAAAACAATTTTTATGTTTTTTTTAATTTATTTTTTAATAATTCAAAAACATAAAAAATTTATCAAAGAAAAAACACATAGAACTACAATTATCTCCATTTTTAAGATCTGTCTTCAACATTTTAATAGAAAATTTACAACCAAAACCTATACTATTTTCGGCTTGCGGAATTTCTATAAAATAAAATAACAAATCCTAAATGGTGATGATAGACCGCCATTTAATTATATGAAAAAATCTAAAATGTAGGGACCATAATCGACAAAATTAATTAATTAATATAATAATTAAAATAGAAATTAAATTAACAGTAATTAATTAATAAACATTCACCATATAATTTTATGGCAACATATAATTATATAGAAACCATAATATGCCAACTCTTTAAAAAATATATTTCAAGCATAGGAAAGATTAAGATCACATAATTTATATACATGACTTAATCACAAACCCTTAAAAACTTCGTAAAACCATAGCTCTGATATCAATTGTTGGAAAAACATGAATACAATGGAATTTTAAAATTTTAAATCAACGCATTTTTTGAAATAACAAGTTAGACATGCTACGTATATGAATTAATCAAAATCTTACGTACTTCTTAGAATTACAACTGCACTTCTGACAAGAAAAACTTCAAGAGAGCTGTTATTGAGAATTGCGTTCTAAAGAGCTTTAATCAATTAATCTTCTTTGCTATTCTCTTTTCTACAATTAGAATGCGAATGGGCATACATTGTTCAATTCTCTTCTTGGTAATGTCTCTTTCTAACCACAAGAGGAGATCTAGAGTTAAGATTTAGGATATTGAACAATAGCCCTATGAAAGTTTTAGAGTTTCTCTCTCTAAATTTCTTTAGTGATCTAAATAACAATGAGAACAAGTATCATATTTATAGTAACTAGTAAGGAGTCAATTCTATTTAGACAGGGCTTCTAAATTTGAAATTGGGTCAAAATCCACATCAAAACACGTGAAAGACGAGTAATAGGATTATGCCAAACTAGCTTGACGAACCTAACCACCGACCTTTCGATTGTACTATTTTACGTAACTAAGTTATGCTCCACCAGCAGGCCGAACTTAGTCACTGGTCTGTCAGTTTATTGAGTTCTAAAAGTTTTTATATCTTATTCTATATAGAAATCTTAGATAGAGCTTCAGTTTTAACTCAAATAACTTATTAGAGAAGTTGTTTAATTAAAAAAGTTATATACAGATAATCCCATATCAAATAAAATATATATTCAAATAATTTAACATGTTTATCTTGAATTAATTCATAACATTAATTCAATTAATAAACTAACATGAATTATTAAATCTAATCAGCCAAATTTAAACCAATCTAAAAACTAACATAAGTTACTAATAGGTAGGAAAAAATATGCTATATTGTTACAAAGAATATTGTGAGCTAGTAAATAGGACTCCGTAGACATATATAGATTAAGCTATAATAATTATAAAATAACACATCCCCATCACGTTCATTTTATAATTATCAACTTTTAAGCTATTACACTAAAAGTTTAGAGTTGCACTCACAAACTATATATAAATTACAGAGAAACTCTAATAAGTTAATCATCCATGATGTATTATAATGTGCAACATCCCCATAGGATATTCATAATCGACTTAAAGATAAAATTTTGTTTTATCTTCCTGATTATTTTTGTCTTATGTTTTATTATCTCACATTAGAAAACTTACTATTCATAACCAATACAAATAGTATATCATTCAGTTACACCTATATATCCGAAAGGTTGAGTGCTCTAGTTTTTCAATTACAGGATAATGCCTATAAGATAATATCATTAACTCTATAAAAGAGCTATAGATTCCATATCTATGAATAATAAGTCTACGTCAATCAAGAGTCATATCTCTAATGTACCAGCATGTATATAATCAAAATATCACATTTTGGTACATCAAAAGACACAAATTAATTCATCTTAGGATTAAAATATAATATATATGATTGTCTAAAGTGAATCGATTTAAACAAACAGGATTATTAATCAAATCAATTCAACTTTTATCCCGATCTAATATATCATTACATATGTCAATATACCAATATTTCTACTTGCGGAGTCCAACTCCAATGGCCAAAACAAGCCACCAACATAACAGTCTTTACATGAATAAAGCTCCTAACTTTATTTTCTCGAATGTAGATCTTTTTTATTTAGACTATCACCTTTAAGATTCATGTCTTCCACATAATATGTCCATCATATATACAATCTTAAAGATTTAGATTGATAGTCCTAGACTTTAGTTTGCTTATCATATGTTTAATAAAAATGAACATAAAGAGGACATATTTGATGTATGAAACAATTATTAAACTCTTTATTGATTAAATATATCCAAAAACCTATTATATCATGTAATCCTTAGGGAACCTAGTTTAACATCTCCAACAATCGGAATTAGTTTAATCAGAATTAGCAGAGACCACAAGGAATGTAGCTTCATGTCGTCTAGGCTCAAACTAAAGGATCGAGTATTAGTTAGGGCAAACTTGAAGCTCTAGAACCTAATGGGAGAATCTATACCTACATTAAGAGTGAGGCTGAAGCAAAAACCTCAATGGTGGTCATAGGTCAGCTTTTTGTAGCCAATAATGATGCATATGTATTATTTAATTTTGGAGTGACATATTCATTTGCATCACTTAGATTTGCTAAACAAATGAGGTTTTTAAGGGATAGAATAGAACATTTGCATCATTTGGGGGTCGTTTGGTATTGTTTTCAAAATAGATGAAAATATTTTTGTTTTTTAAAATGAATTTTTTTAGGAATTGTGCTGAGAGTGTCAAAAATATTTCTAAAAATTCTGAAAATAAAACAAACAAGGAATTAGATTTGCTAAACGAATGGGGTTTTAAGGGATATAATAGAATAGAGTTTTATGACCATACTTCCCCCTAGTGAGGTATTGAGTTTGATCAGAGATTATGTCACTTATTAATTATCATATACTGTAAAGAATTGTTTATTGATTTAATAATAATCTATAATTAAGATTATAACGTAATTCTAGGAATAGATTTCCTGGGAAAGTACAACGCCAAAATTATTTGCTGACATCATAAAGTCATAATTCGACCAATTGGAAGTGAGAAATTTGCTTACAATGGAAAAACCCTTACGGTGCCAAAAGAGTTGATATTTGCTTTGAAGGAGAAGAAACTGCTAAACAGCAAATGCACGAGCTATTTGGTGAATTTAATGAATTAAGATCAAGAAACTCAGTTAGGACCAGATGATGTTCCCATAGTAAAGGAATTCATTGATGTATTCCTAGATGAACTACTTAGATTACCTCCGAAACGAGAAATTTCATTTGAAATTGAGCTAATGCTTGATACTGCATTAATTTCAAGGGCACCCTATTGCATGGCTTTAGCATAACTTAAAAAGCTCCAGACTCAGCTATAAGAGCTACTAAACATGGGATTCGTCCATCCGAGTTATACTCGATGGGGATCATATGTGTCGTTTGTAAAGAAAAAGGATGGAACTCTTCGAATGTGTATAGATTACCATGAGTTGAGCAAAGTCACGATAAAAAAAATACCCCTCCCTCAAGAATTGACGATTTATTCAATCAACTAAAGGGAGCAGCAGTATTTTCAAAGATCGATTCGTGTTTTGGTTACCACCAACTATGAGTCAAAAATAGAGACATTCTAAAAACTGCTTCCCGTACGCGCTATGGACGTTATGAGTTCTGCGTTATGCCATTTGGATTGACTAACGCTCCAGCAATATTTATGGATTTGATGAAGTAAGTCTTTAAGGATTACATCGACAAATTTGTCATTGTCTTCATAGACGAATTTTCGATCTACTCAAGAACCCCAGAAGAGTATGAGGAGCATTTGAGGATTGCACCTTAGTTGTTAAAGTAACATCAACTTTATGCCGAGTGTCATTCATTGATGCTGGTGTTAAGAACGAATTTGACTTTGTGGGAGTCGGTGGTGTCGTTCGTGATGAGGATGGAGTTGTAGTGGCCTACTTTGCAAAGAGGATTTATGGTTCTCTCTCTCCCTATACAGCCGATTGTCTAGCTTTAAGGGAAGGTTTCGAGCTTGTGATGGACGTTGGTCTTACTGTGTTTTTCTTGGAATCGGATACAATCAACATAGTGAACACTATGAATTTAGAGATGTCTCTGGACGAGGCAGGTATAGTAATAGCGGATGTTAAACAAATGATGTCTATTGCTCCTAGTGGAATGTTTTGCAACCATAATTCTCCTAAAGGAAATACGATAATCCATATGTTGGCAAACTATGTTTTTAGCAATTTCTCGTATGTTTTGGTGTCAATTTCGTCCCTCTCTTTGTAGCTTCTACCATCTGTGACGATATAGCTAATTAACAATGCTTCTTGTTTTTCGTAAAAAAAGATTAAATAATTTAACATGTATTTAACAATAGTGTTCAAGGTACACTATGTGCTTATCACCACCTCCAACTAGCCTATTGTTTGTCCCTAGCAATTTAAGCGCATGAAAAATCATGTCATGACGAAAAGGACGTATGCAATTTCAACCCAGAGTTGTCAATAAGAAATCAAAGACGCTGCCAAAATTATTCCAGTCACCACCCAGAGTTATGTGTGCACTTTAAAACTATAACCTTCTTAATTACTACAAACCATAACACGTATAACTTCAAAAATTCGCTATAAATCCTCTTCGTTAATCTCATGGGTATCATAAATATTTCAGTGCAAAGGGATTTTTCTTGTAGAAATGGGAATGAATTAGTTGACTCTCGATATTTAGAAGGCAAATTTAAGTCAAGAAACTAAACAAACATTGATAAGAAGATAGTCAAATTAACAGCTCGAAATATTCTACCATTCTTACCCTAAACCAATTTTGGGATTTTATTAATGTACAAACATAAAGAATAAAATTGCAATCCTTGTAGATTAAACTACTCTCTTCTTACTACAGATTTTAAGAACTGTCAGCCTAATATACATGGAAAAGGCAACATAGATAATTTCTATATTTGAAAATTTTGCACATATATGACAATAATATGTGACTTTCAAAGCTTCAACTTTCTCACATACAATTCTCCTCCTCATACCATGTGAAAAAAAAGGAGAAAATATCATTCAAGGATATGAAAAAGGAACTGCTGATA